>JZKD02S1881534.1:63150-81816 GCA_000966675.3 Picea glauca | reverse complement strand
TTTTTTTTTTTTTTCTTATGTCAAATTATGTTAGTTGTTGTAATTACTTTCAAATGTCTGTGTAGACAATGAGTTTAATATGAGGGAATAAAATGAAAGAGAGAGTGGGTGTCACAAAGATTCTAATGTTGGTGAAGAGGGTGAAGGTGAATGTAGGAGGAAACATTATCAAGAAACAAAAGATTACACGCCTACGTTCACCTATCCTTCAGATGCTGGTAATGAGATTTTCTAGGAAGGGATTACTGAAGTAATGAACCTTGAGCGATGCTTAGGTGTTAAAAGAAGGTTGGAAAATGATTTGAGGAGATTGGATCTCCCTCGGGAGAGTAAACAAATTTTAGAGATTATTTTTCATTCATTGAAAAACATTATGGATGCATATCAAAAGATGGGGCCAACCACTAACAATTTTATCGATTTGATGATGAGACGAAAGTCTGAGATTATGGCCCCTGATAAATGGGATGTAGTAAAAAATAAATTTTCAAAACTAAATGCAATTTATATTTTCAATTTCAAAGATGGGCCAAAGAGAAAGTTGTTTAACGTGCAATATTTTAAGCACCCCAATATAGTAGGAAATATGTATAACAAAGTCTTGGGAGCATATAGAAAATTTTCGTGGAATGATAAGGTTCAACATTATTTTTGCATGCACTTTTATATAGAGTTTTTCATAGACATGCACCTTGATTATATTAGCATATCATTCGATTATTATGGGGCTAGTAAAGGAAGGACATATAATTGAAAAGGGGCATATCGAAATGCGACATTGCAGAGGCCTACATGACCTTTAATATATATCCCAGCAACGACATTTGCCTCACATTTAGAGTTGTGAGATTAATCATAGGTTGGAAAATAGACTAAGAATGCAATCGGGGAAAATTTAGAATCAATTTTTTACTGTGTTGATGTTGGTTTGAACAGTCAGTGAGCGGAAGCCAATTCTTGGGTCATTTTTGTTTATAAAACAAATGATGAATTAGATACCATGTTAGTAGAATATCTTAAGGAGTATGGAATTTTTTTCCGTAATGGTTGGAATGAGGTCATTCAGAATGATGAACCGAACAACAGATTGGTATGTGTTCTAGTTACTAAATTGTTTATGATAGTTTACTTATAGTTATAGATTTAGATACATATCATTGTATCTATAGAAATAATTGAGTTTTTATTGTCATTAATTGCAGTTTGGAGATATGTTAAATGAATCCCTAGTAAATAGTTGACTTGATTTTACAAGTTTAAATTTGGATGGGTTGAATCATGTATCGGTTTTCTAATATCCACATATGAACACTTTAGTTGTCCAATCTCTAATATTTTGAATAAGATAAACAACATGACATTTATTCTTTTGTATAAATATGAACACATTGAATCCTAGATTTAGTTCTTAGTTGTGTTATTCACAAATCATTGTTCCATCTCCTATTACATGGGTAGGATTGTCCAAATTCTCATTGAGAGAGTTTGAAGAGGTTTGGAGTTCACATGTATCATTGTATGTTGAAAAACAATTAGTTATATATTAAAATTGCAAATTAGCACTTAAATTATTAATTTAAAAGAAGAATGTCTTAAACAATATTTAATTTATTGAATCATAGGTTGGCACATCATAGGCATTACATGTTCCAAAATTTAAAAATACAATTTAATGTGTTAAAATCATTTAAAATAAATTTTCAAATTCGAAATGTGTTATATAGGGCAATGTGAAGAAGAGAGTACCTGAGAGTGTGCTTGAAAAAAATGTGGAGAAGAGAGTGTGAGAGATTGGGATTGAGGAGGAAGCATCCATGCCTGGGAAGGATGTGTCTATTCATGATGATTCATAAATGTATGTTTAACTCACATTAGTGATTTTTAATTTTCCTTTACATTGGGATTTTATATAAAGTGTTCAAGCTTATTTTTGTTGAATAAGATTATATTTTTTACTTTTTTCAAAATTTTGTTTTCTCAAATTTTTAATTTAGCCTTTCCTATTCATAGGGTTACTAAAATAATGTCTATATAACTTTTCAATGCTTTGATCAATTATTTTGAAATATATATAACCCCTACATAAGCTTATCGTTGTCTTAAATGGTACATTCAAGCTTATTTATGTTTAAATCATGATGAAGAGCTAATTTTGAACTTGAACATTTGATTATTTGAGAACACACTCTATCCCACATTAGAAAAGAAGAAGTTTCTAAATTTTCTTTGATTGCATTCCTTTCCTTCTTGTCCAAGGATGGCGTAGTATGGAAATTTGTGTTTTTTGCATACAACGAAGTAAATTCCTTCTTGCCAGAGTATTGTCAAACTCTTAAATAAATTGGTTACTAACCACAAAACTGACATTGAAGTAGATTTACAAATAATCTATGTATCTGCATGATCTCACTTATGTTTAGATTATGAAGAAGGAATATTTCAAAGTGCATTTGATCATATGTAATATGAATGCATCCCAAATATAAAAGATTTAAATGGTTTTTAAAGAATGACTTAATCTATGTGCAGATTTTTGTTTTTTTCATGTACATGAAAGATTATATGAGAACATTTCTTACACTGTAGAAAGAGGAGATAAGTATTTTCTAGAAGAATGATTTTTAAAATGGATATTTGTGAATTTTCATTGATATAAGTAATTTCTTGGAAGAATGTCTTAATATCGAGATTTATGAGTCCTTTAAATTTAAATGACATTTGAGGGCATTTAATTATATGAGAACATCTATTCCACTAAAGAAGATGAGAGAAGTCTTTTACTTCTAAGGAGATAAGTATTTTACTATCGAGTAAATAAGATCACCTCGCATAAGAATTTCACTTGAAGGATTTGGGACTTTATCCACAAGGAGACAAGTATTTTTTTGGAAGAGTGATTTAATATGGAGATTTGTGAAATTTTTGCATACGCAAATATATTTAATTTCAGAGTATTATCTAACTCTGAACACAAAAATTGGTTACCAAGAACACAATTTTTCTCTTTAAATTTTTTTAATATTTTAGATAAGATTTTACATTATTTAGATCATGTATGCTTAATGTGGAGTGTAACTATTTTGGAAGTTTTGTAACTTTTTGATAGAAGTTTGGTTTTAAAAAAAGAGGGATAATCTTATATTGTGGAACTATATTGTGGAACTTGGGTATGCTATTATTTCTTATTGTTTATTTAATATTTAGTTAAAGTATATATGCTAATATGTGTTATTTATTTATTTTTTATTGTTTTTTATTTTTAGAAATGTTTACATTATATTTGGTGGAAATGAGTATGTTGGAGGATGAGACTTAACTCTTTTGGTATGTATGTCAATTTTTCTTTAATCACAACTTGTTTTATTTATCTAAAATGGTACATGTGTACATTTTATTTTAAATTTGTACATATATTCTATTGTAAATTTAAAAAATTTGAATTCGACGAATGTTTGTTTTTGTAGGTATGAATTGCAGGTATGAAGTGATCTATCTTAAAGCGATGTCTTAGAGTCCAGAATTTTGGAGTTAAATGTCTTAGTTTCTGTTATCGTTATCATCCTATAATGCATGTGGAACCTATGTATTTGGCGGTGTAACTATTCAAACTTTCATTATATATATATATATATATATATATATATAATATTTTTGGAACTCAAAATATCAATTTATTGTCTCATATTTGATTTCTTTTATATTGTTTATGATGGTGAAATATATTGGTTATTGTTTCATCTTTGATTTTTCTTATATTGTTTATTATGGTGAAATATATTGTTTATTCATTAATAAATAGTCAGTAGCTTATAATTTGAACTTTTATGATGGTGAAACGATAATTTGTGTTTTATGGGCAGCTTATAATTTCAATTTTTATAATTTTGTAATTTCAAATTTTATGATGGTGAAAGGATAAGTTGTTTTTAAAAGCCACTTGTTTTGGTTTCCCTTTTATGGAAGAACATGTGGTTAATAGGTGGCATTTCATATACATATAAGAAGTTATTAATATATAAGGATCCTACTTTATTTATATAAAAAGAAGAAGGCTAATTTATGTTTTGTGATATTGTGCTAAATTAAAAATGTTTTATTTCATTTTATTTATAAACATCATTGTACTATGTGAAGTAGATCTGATTTTGTATACAGTGGAGGTGATTGTGTAGTGATGGGAGATCTAGGTAGTTATCAAATTATAGTTTCTAACTTTTAATTTAAATTTTGTTTGATTTGTACTATGTAAAGTAGAGTTGATTTTGTATACAGTGGAGCTTATTGTGTTAGGATGGGATATCTAGGTAGTTATCAAATTATAGTTTCTAACTTATAATTTAAATTTTGTTTGATTTGGACTATGTGAAGTAGATCTGATTTTGTATACAGTGGAGTTGATTTTGTAGTGATGGGAGATGTGGGTAGTTATCAAATTATAGTTTCTAACTTATAATTTAAATTTCGTTTGATTTGGAAATATGGTTGAAAATAGTCAAACATGTCATCAAATTTTATAATTTCTCACTTTGGATCCCCTTACCCAAACGACACTCGGAGATGAGGGTTGAGGACTAGAGGGTTGCTCAAGTTAGGTTTCAGGCTTCTCAATTGCCTCCTATTAATAATATTAGAATGGAAAAAACAACAAACAATATTGTATATTAAAAATATATCTGAGTTTATTAGGAGAGAGTGAAAACATAAAAAGAAAGTCTGAGTCCATGGTAATGAAAAATTAGTATTAGACTATGGTGACGAAAAATTAGTGAATTAGACTACCGATGTAAAAGCCATTTTTCATTGGGTCATATGCATTTTATTCCATTCCATTCAAGTGATAATCAATTGAATTTAACAATGCAAATTGTAAATTTAAGAATATTGATCATTGCATCAATTTAGGCCCTTCCTTTATTTTGATAGAGTGTAGACTCCTATCAATCCAAAATTTAGTAAAAAATATCAACTCAAAATTGAAAATTCACAATGAAATATGTTCATCCTTGGTTTCTTTATTGAATATTCACAATGAAATGGCAGTCCACCACTAAAATGGTTATGTTAGTCTTTTCTTTCTTTTCGATCTTTCAATATATTTATTCAAGAAAATGTGTACTTTGAAATAAAAATTGAAATAAAAACATGATTTAGAACCTATTTTAATATGTAAAATTAAAATATACTTTAATATAAGTTAGTGATTTTCATTAAAAATTATATTGATATAAATTGTTTATGTATCGAAAATGGTAGAAATGGTTGATCTGGATATTATCAATCCTCTACACATTGGAAGTATTCATTAATGACATTAATATGACATCTACCATTAATGGAAGCATTCACTATGATAGTCCAACAATAAACTGGTTATGTTAGTCTTTGGTTTCTTTTCAAGCTTTCAATATATTTATTCAAGAAAATGTGAAATATAAATATGTACTTTGAAATAAAAATTAAAATAAAAACATGATTTAGAACCTATTTTAATATGTAAAATTAAAATATACTTTAATATAAGTAAGCGATTTTTCTTAATATTTATATTGATATAATTTGTTTATGTATCGAAAATAGTAAAAAATGGTTGATGGAAATTATCAATCCTTTTCACATTAGAAGTATTCACTAATGCAATTAATATGACACCTACCATTAATTCAATTAAAAATATGAAAATCTAAATGCAGGAAACCAAGCCTTAGTACATGGTATGTTATTTTTTATTTTTTGTTATCAGGCCACAAAATCAAATTCGTTTTCAACTTAAGTTTTTTTTCAATCAAACTCAATGAAAACAATGTTCAATGTGTATAATATAAGTAGTGTTAGGTTCGTCATACATTTTTTTCAAGTAGCTCACAATTTCAATTTTGTTTTCAATTTGCTTCAAGATATTGAAATCTAAATGCACAAATTAAACAATTTAATATAATATCAAGACATTTAGAATCAAAATTCACAATTTCATAATTAAAATTTATAATTTTCAAGATGTCTTTAAAATTGTTAATTAGGACGTTAATCATACGTATTACCTTGAATTATTTAATTAGCATGTTAACCATACCTTTTAAGATGTCATTAAAGTTTTTCTAAGTCACCAATAGTCCCTTATAATGACATGGAAATGGGTCCTAGTTTTGATATATGAAGTTATCCTCTTCATATGAAAAAGCATAGAACAATCATTGCAAATAATGAATGCAATTACTATATGTAGTAAATTGGTTACATGCATTAAAGGATTTGTGTATATAATATGGATAATTTGTAGGATTAAAGTATAATCATCCAAAGTATAGGTCAATTTAGGTTACCTAGATACAATCTATAGGTTCTTCCATGAAATTATAAATAAGGTTTGGTAAACTTTATAATTCATCAAAAATATAACTTTTCTTAATTGAATGGACCATGAAAGTAAATTAAACTTGAAATGATTTTAGAATCCTAGATATATTCATAAATACATGTACTTTCAATGAAAAATATTTTTTTTTGGAATGTACATGTCACTTGTTTAAAGAAATCGTAATGGTATGTCATCTTCAATTATTCGTTCATTATCGAATTTGGATATTTTTCATTTTCTAACTTTTGTTTTTTTTCTTGATTGAACTTTTATTAACTTTATGTGCATTGCACATACCAAATGACTATATTGACAACTTATGACATCTCACTGGTAGTCTTGAAAGTGAACATGAGTATCGGTTTGATGGGTTTCTTGAAAAAAATATCTTTTGAATATGATGTATTCTCTTTCATATATAAAATCGTTATCATCAAAATCTTCTAATAACCTCATCTTTTGTTATGTGCATCACATCAAATAATATTTCAGGTTTTTAGTGTTGTCTACAGGTGAAACCACGACAAAGACATATCTTGCAAATAATTCGATATATTGGACAACAAATAGTTCATGTTAGATTATCACACAAGAACATCTACAAGTTATTTGAAAAAATTTAAACATAAAAATTACATTATCTAACAAGATCAAAAACTCTATCTCCATCAACTGACACTATAGTTTCATTTTATTCCATCTCCTTTGATCTTGCAAGTGGAATTTTCTCTTTTATATTAAGTTCGGCATGTCTCCAAGCTTTAAGATATTATGTATTTTAGTTTTCGTAAATCTCTATGGATTTTGTGTCCTCTATGCAAACAAAAAAAAAACAAGACACATTTCTTCTATCAAATGCAAACACATCAGGTAATGAAAGCCTTTCAAAATCCCACTAAAACACCTAGGAATAAATAACAAACAAATAATGATGTGTCTAAGGTTTACTTACCCTACATACAACGGACAACAGACAAACTTGCTAGGATTTTGAAAAAGAAAAACATTGGGGAAACTTTCAAACCCTTAAACACTATTAGGAATTCCCTTAGGTCAGTCAAAGACTTTGTTGATACCATCGAACAAAAAGGTGTTTATATGATCCCGTGCTCGTGTGGTAAACAATACATAGGAGAAATAGGTCATTCCTTTAGAATTAGGATTCAAGAACATGTCACTGACATAACACACAATCGCACTCATCCCTCAGCTCTCGTAGAACATTTAGACAAAACTAAACATCACATTTGTATTGAAGAGGCCAAAATTCTTGCCAAGATAGATCACTATCACAATAGAAAATTCAAAGAAGCAATCAAAATTGAAAAACAACCTAACAATCTAAACAAAGATGATGGATGGAAAATTAGTCAAAATTGGATCCCTACCCTAGCCAATATGAATAATTCTAGATATTAATTTATAAAAAAAAAAATCTAGTCGGCTCTTATTAAATAAAAAATTAACAAACAAACAAATAAATAATTATTAAACAAACAAATATAGTTTCTTAAGTTTTATAATTTTTGATTTCATTTTAATAAGTTGGCTCCTTATAACAACTTTTCAAGTATTTATACACATGTTATATCATTTTTCCTTCATTTCTCACAAACGTTTTTTTGATGATGGACCACACTAGTTTGGTCTGAAATGTCGAAAATAAAAAAACATATGTGATAAATTCGAAAGAACTTTCTAATCAAAACAATGGTCTCAAAAGACTTAGAACAGAAATGCAAACACATTTTGATAACATTTTGTTTTAAATGAATTCATTTTTCATGTCCCATGTATTGTACCAACTTCATATGGGATTGATATATTTACATATTGGATTCCAACATACCAAAAAAACCTACACAAGACAAGAACTTGTTAGCTTGAAATCTCTCAAGAAAATGATTGAAGATTGAATATAAATTTGAACACGTGAATACAAATATTATGTGTACATGTGTAACTTGTATATATAGAGACACCTGCACACATCCCTTGACAGATTATTTTGATGTCTTAGTGCCATTTTGCACCATTAAACAACTTGATTAGCAGATTCAAATTGATCATCATGAGGGTTCATATGATACCTTCGAAGTGCTCGTTTTACAAATGTTCATGCACCGTCGTGCTCTCTTTTTGCATGACCATTCTCAAAAAAATTCCAACAATGTGTAATGTTTGATTTTTTATAAAGACGACACAACGAATAGAATGATCATAAATATTTGACCTGACTCGCACACCAATCTGACCATATCCAATGTCGATCATATCCGATCCCACAATATTTCAATGAATCATAAAATTTATCAAAACAATGTTGTACATAATGTGTGTCGTGTGCTCGATCATCGCTTATATAAAAGTGATATTCTTTAATAAAATTTTGATTTTCGTTGGTCCTTTCTATGTTATCAAGAATACGTTGAACATGTCTATATAGAACGTGGACAAATATAGTGACTTAATCAAAATGATAATATTCACTATGTATTTCCTTTTGTGCAACAAATCTATAATTTTCTGCAAAATCAACTACAGACCAAATTGTCCCTAGTGGAAATACTTCACGGGATTGTTTGAATTGTAGGTATTTCCATATAGCTCTATGTGAATGCTTCGTGTATTTATAAATTTATTCCTCAAACTTCTTCAAAAAATCTATCACATAGATTGTATCTACCTTCAAATCAATCATTTTGGAGATAACATTTGAAGAATGTGGAGCCATGTTGTTGATATATTCACATCTCTTCCAATTGACTGTTATATTAGAAAATGATTGATCATTCATATCAATAGGATACTTTGAGTGAAAAAAAATTATATTTCTACAACAATCACATTTATTTCCACCAACACATTTTTTTTTTGTAAAATAATTAATCACCTTCTCTTTCACATAGAATTTCAGATATAAAAGCATGGAATGTGGAAGGAGGTGAACTTGGCCATAAATTTTTACAAAAATCAAGAAACGTGTCATAATATAACTCAAACTCAACATGATAACGAGAACAACAAGTGTCATGAACAATGATGGGTCTAACAAATCATGGTTTTTGTTGCACAAATGTATTCAGATGAAAATTTTAGCTTCTTTGGCTCTTCTTTGAACTTATTAAACAATTATATTTGTGTTATTGGAAATATATATTTTGGATGTTCTTCATATTGTTTTCATGCTATTCTTCCTCGCAACGCATCCCTTGTATGTCATGAAACACAAGATTCTATCAACCAAAAATTACGGGCCTACTCTTTAACATTTCTGCAAGTCTATATTTGTAGGGTTGTCTAGAAATCACTGTCCAACAATCAAGTTGATCATTTTCATCTATTTGCAATCGAAATTTTATATCTTTGTACAATTTTTTTCTTGACGTTCCCATCATTTTTGCCATTTGTCATGTCAAATGATATTTTATATTGTTAGATGAAACTATTGTTGTTTGTATCACTCTATGTGCAACACTGACATATTTTTTTGAAATTTTTCAAAATATTTTAATACACTAGTTATATTGTCAAAGCCAATATGTTTCACCGTTGTATCTGTTGTCAACTTTTGAATACCCAATAATGATGTAGCTTATTTTAACTTTCTTGACTTTATTATATAACGTAAAAGTTGATCTTGTACTGTTACTGATTCATCTTTGAAAAAGTATTATACATATTCTTAGTTCGCTATCTTATATAATGCTTAGCTTCTTTCTTCCCAAATTTTTCAGTATCAACATTTTCTAATAGTTCATCATCAATGTTGATAGATTCTCCTGCATATTTCAATTTAAATTTTGTATTAAAAAAAAAAACTCGAACATAAATTCACTAAACCATATATAAGTGTTCATTTTGTATTATCTAAATTTATGTACATACATATAGGTGATTTGTCTTCTTCTTCAATTTCGGTTTCAACGTCTTCATCGACGTTATGAGACAAATCTATTTATGTTTTTTGAAAAAAATCAAATCGTAATTACAATCAATTATATTGAACAATATTTTAAATTTGAATTATATACTCTTAATATAGACAATATGTGCATGCATACCTGGTTGAAATTCTGCTTGTTGAAAATCTCTATTTACATTATCATCTTTTCTTTCTTCAATATTTTCACATTCTCATTTATTTCTCCAATAATGCTCTTTCCTTTGATTGTTATGGTGAGTTTCATCTCGAGTGCGATTAAATTTTCTCTTGTGAAAAATTTTGTTTCCCCTAAGTATAGTTATCTGTAAATGTTTTTAACAAAATCAACATTTCATAATAGTCTCAAAAAAAATTTGTTGTCACAAAAATTATTAAAAAATAATATGAATAATTTTATGGTCAACAAAGGCTTCACCTTGAAAAAATGCTCAACATTTATCTTTCAATATATAAATTGTTATTCCAATAAAAACTTGAACAAACACGAATTACCGTATTCAATAAAAATGAAAAAAATGATTCAAAACTTTGTTTAGGTGATCTAGAAAACAATGAAACAAGCGATGAATTGTGTTAAATGTGTTCGGTCGAAAGCGTATTTATACGATTTGGTGAGAAGTTAAACGATACGACGTGTCTTATCATTGTTTCTGACTGGCGAAATTCTCTCTTCCATCTTTCAGCTGAATAAATGTTTTTTCGACTGAAAAGCTAGGAAACTGTTTAATTTTGACGGATGTCGTTAGAATTACGTTTTTTGGCCGAAAACTAGTGAATGTGACTGTTTGTAGGGACCATATAATTCCCTCTAGGTTACCTAAACTTTGCAAGTTTCGTACTCTTGCAAATACTCAAAATTTGGTTTCAAAACTGACACCAACATTTGAAAAATTGAATCTACTTTCAATTCCTAAAATTTGTTTTCATTTTCATTATTTTTCTCTAATTTTATTTATTTTTTTACCAAAATCACTGGATAATATTTTCATCTGACATTATGATTCAGTGAAATGAAATATTCGTATCCCTAAAAATACACAGTGGAAAATTTAGAAAAAATTATATTCATAATCCTTAAATTGTTCTTTTCAAAAGGGTATTTTATATTTTATTTTAAGTAAAAATTAAGATAGATACAATGTGGGGGAAAACATGTTTTTAAAATCTGCAACGTTTTTAGCTTGGTCAACTTCAAAAAAATATCAAAATTATAATATTCATCTGTTAGATTCAAAATTATAGTCATAATAAAATAGAGTCTCTGTAGATTGTTGTAGAATATTTTGTTTGTTAAAAACAAAAGTTTAATAATAGATACATTGTTGGGGAAAAAAATAACTCAATATCATTTCTTTTATGTTTAAGGAACATGCTGTTAAACAATTGTGAAATTGACATATCAAATCTCAATAAACAAAATTTGAAAAATAGTCATTGGAAAGATAACAAAATTCTTCACAAGTTTTGTTTTTACTATAAAGTGAAATTCTAAATAAAAAAATACTTTTGTATACCGGAAGTTGAAGAACTTGTGAAATTTGTTTTTTTTTTCTCATAAAACAAGAAAAATAGACACCCATATTCTTGATTTCACCCAATAAATTGATTTTTTTTTTCTTTTACAGATAAGAAGTTGGTTTTTCAGATCTTTTGTAGCCATATGTTTTTGTTCCCCTCCATCTTGTTCACACGGAGAATGATATTACGCCCATTTTGCTCTGCCCCTTTTTATTTTATTGTTTTGTTAGTAGGGCCCAAACTTAACATGGTGCCCAAATCATCCACTCACCCTCCTTTTCATTGTCTCAACCATGATTTACTAGTATTCCTCAACCCTTGTCCCTCCCTTATGGAACCAAACGTTTATTCACTACTCTTTCATTATTTCACATCACTCTCTATAGTTGTAAGGCTCACCCAACTCATTTTTTATCCCAACCTCTCTGCATTCCTATGAACTTCCCAACAACCTTGGGTGATCTCCTTCGGATATTTTTAATGTTTAGTTATCACTGCAAATCTACCCAACCTTCCAACAGTGCCTCAACGTTATGTTATCCTCTGCGTCCCACCAGTGATATTCATTACAATTTCAACAACAACAACTTGGACGAAGTTTCTTCATACAAATATATTAGAATAGATATTCATCACAAGTTCAAGAAATTATAGCATTGAGGAAAGGATAAATGGAGGATGGAAATATTATTATGTTCTTGAAAACAATTGTAAATCAATGTATCGTTGGATATGGGATAAAACAAAAACCCATCTTTGAAATTCTTATGACTCTAGTTATTATTATATGGATGTCATGTTTAGGGATGCACTATATATAGAGAATCACACAAAATATAGAGAATATTCAAAATAACTTCATAACCTACAATCCTAAAATTAAAGTAAATACAGCCTATCCTCCTCATAGAATCGAGCCTTTTTCACCATTGAGAGCATTTCTATGACTAGGTACCTGTTGTATAAAAATAGGTTAAATAATATGGTCGACAAGAAGCTTCCTAAAGTTTTTTTAAACTATAGCCAAAACCACCTTCCTCTAAAGCTGAGATGGCATAAGGATTCCTAGAATGTTAAACTATTGGATCCAATAAAGTAAGAGAACACATTGCAGAGTAAAGATAGTATTAAAAATATTATTACAAAAAAAATTATGGAGAAATTGGGGTGTGATAAAGAGTTGGAGGGAAAAAAGAAATTAAGATATTATAAGGAGGCGATCAACCCTACTTTATCTTGACATATTGTAAAGAATAAAATCAAAATTCATAAAATAAGAACAAATTCTCATGATGAAAATAAATATTGTTAAAATAAGAACAAATTCTCATGATGAAAATAAATATTGTTAAAATAAGAACAAATTCTCATGAGATTTATAGTAGAACTAAGTCTTGGTAATTACTAAAACACGTTAAGATAAAAGAGTTTATTTTGTGACACTAATCTAACTTTGTAATAATAAAAGAGCTGAAGACAAAAACACACTTTTATTTCTCATCATAAGTCATCACTCCCAACAAAAATAATAAAATTAATTAATAAATCATGAAAAATGAATTCCATTTTTTTAAAATATAAAATGTATAAACAAAATTGTAAATAAAAACACTATGTAATAATTATATTTAAATTTTAAAATATAATTCTCATTCTAATATAATAAAGGAATTCATTTTTTAAACTAAAATTGTATTTTATTTATTAATCTTTCTAAAATTATAATCATAAAATATTAAATTAAATTAAACTATACTATACAATAATTATTTTTTTCAAATTTATAGGTAAAAATTTTATAGAAATTTTTTTAAATGAAATTAATTTATATTCAATAATAATCAATCAAAATTAAAGAATATAAATATCAGTCCAGATAAAAAGAGAAAGAGAAACCATTATGTATGGATATAGTTAATGCCTTTTAAACATGGTTTATATTTGTTCTTCTTCTCTTTAAAATTAATTTTATTTATTTATTAATAAATAGTTTTAAATATATTTTACATTAAAATATTTAATAATAATCATGATGATGATTATTTTCATTGAAATATATAATGATAATTAATTATTAAATTGAAATTATTTTATCAAATTTAAAAAATATATATAATAATTATAATCCTTATTTTTCTAAAATTATTCTCTTATAATCTCTATACTATTATAACATTTATACTTTAAATTATGCAATATTATAACCATACTAAACATTAAGTTATAATCTTAATCTTTATTTTATATAACTTTATTTTTATAATTATAATGATAACTTCTTCCTTATAGAATTATTATTTTTGAGAATATGTGTTTCCTACTAAAAAGTTACAAGCTCAAATTCATAGGAGTAGAGTATGTATATCTTAGTAAACTTTATTGATTAAATATCTAAGTGGAGGGAGTCCCTTTTCCCACAAACAAAGATATCTCATACACCAATTTGGTGTAGCTTCACCACCACCACCACCATCTCCTCTTCCTCCTCCTCCTATAATTATTTTACTTAATCTTTATTTATTTTTTAAATTTAATTTTTAAATTCTAATTTGATTTTTAAATTTTATAATCCTATGTCTTTAATCTTTATACTATAATTTACATTTAATTATTTATTTATTATTACATATTTTAAAGTCTAATATTAATAAAATATAATAATAATCCATAATAAATTATAATCTATAATTTTATATTTATACTATAATCTTTACATTCTATCTTTAATTTTTTTTACCACATAACTATATAATTATAACTAACATTCTTTTATATTTTTTTAATAGAGCTATTATATTTATAATTATTATTATAAGAAATTTCTAAAAAGGTGGTATTTTTATATTATTGTTTTATATTAAAAGAATTTCTATATATAATTGGATTGCTTAATTTCATTTTTTTTTTTTTTTTAATATAAGTTTTAGGTTTGTCCCTGAGGTGTAGGATAATAGGTGGGTGACGGAGTGTGGTGTTAAAGTATTTTGTGATGTTAAGTCATTAAAACTTGGAGGACAAAAAAATCCAACCATAAATCCAACCATATTAAGGATTGGTGAGCAAAATACACCAAATAATTTTAACAAGATAAATACTCCTAATCAACAAACAAAAAAATATATAAATTTTAGGTTTGAGTTTCTTTACATTATATCTTAAATTTTATTACTACATAACTATATGATTATAACTATTATTCTTTTATATTTTTTACTAAAGCTATTATGTTTATAATTATTATTATAAGAAATCACTAAAAAAAAATTGGTATTTTTATATCATTGTTTTATATTAAACTATTTTTTTTATATAATTTGATTGGATAATTTTATTTTGTTTTCTTTTTCATTGTTCTCTTTGATATTAATATGTTTTTGGTTTGGGTTTCTTACTAATTTACTAATAAAAAATTGATTTGGTAGAAATCTTAACTATAATTCTTGATTTTAAAAGTTAAATTAATAATAAATGCATACAATATCTCAAAAAAATATATATATCTACACAAAAAAAAATCTTACTTTTAATTATAAAAAATAAATAGCAATTACAAAATAAACAATAACAAAAATGAAAAATGAAAATTATATCATAAAATTGTATGTTCTATTCCTACTTGGTAAATATGAATAAACACATTCCACAACTAAGACAGAAATAGGAGTTATCTGGTCAAATACATGGTAAAAGCTAACTCATTTAGTAATTAGTCTAATTTTTAGATGGAAAAACTGATATCCACACAAAGGTTCCTTGGAAGGATGGATTGCGTTCCACACCACTGTTTACGATCTGTAACCAGTGAATAGTTTTTAAATGGAAAAACTAATGTGGACACAAAGGATTCCTAAGTAGGATGGCTAGTGTTCCACACCGCTGATTACTCCAGTATTTCTGACCTGTGAATTGATCCTTATTTTCAGATACTTTAAGTTTATATTCCCTCAGTCATCATTTCGATGTAGATCTTCGATCATGAATAATGCGGAAAAATAACATCCACTTGAAAAACTCATCCCTATTTTCAGTTATTTTACGTTTATATTGCCGTTGTCATTATTTCAATGTAGATCTTGAATCATCATCAAAGCATAAAATTAACATCAGCTTGAAAAAATCATCCCTATTTTTAGCTACTTTAAGTTTATGTGGCCCTAGTCATTATCTCAATGTGAATTTTCAATCATTATTAATGCAGTAATATGACATCCACTTGAGAAAATCATGCTGTTAAGTATTTTATATTGAAGGCCCTGTATTAATCGCTTTCCGCATTCAACGCATGTTATCAGAGACGACAAGCTATACCAGAAGGCGCAGCACATATTGCAGGTACAACACTATAACCCTGTCAAAGCAGTCGATGTCACGAGCTCGGTGAGAAGAGAAATAGTTGCGTGCCTAGTAAGAAAACGTCAAGAGAGGACTTGACATTCCAAGGGAAAAAGTTTCAGCAAAGAAAAAAATTCAACACAGTTGCGCGTTAACTGTGGTTGTTACGCGCAAAATTTTCCAACAATTGTCGTGCAGTAATAGATATATCAACAACGATTCCAGTTGTTGAAAAGAACAATGGTTGTGATACAGCTAGAACGTTGAAACACAGTGATATTTAATGAAAATGGAATCCGAAATTGTAGGCAATTAAAGTTAATGGGAAACAAGTATTTAGATCGTTGTTAAAAAGAATAGTGGTTTTAACACGCTTTGAACGTTGAAATACATTAATATTTAATCGAAAATGGAATCCGAAATGTTAAGCAATTATAATTAATGAAAAAAAAAAGTTGTTTCGATTGTTTTGAGTCTCTGGGAGTGGAAATACAGTCATATTTAATGGAAACAGGATGTTAAAATGCGATATTTAATGAAAAAAGACATTTAGCATGTTCTGAATGATTGTGAACGCAGCCGCGTGAATGTAGACTGGGTAGGCGAATGGGATATCAAAGACAACATGGGCAGCACTAGCATCGGAAGTGGACTATTTGATGTACAGATATATCGTTTTGGAAATCTGGGAGACTTCACAGCATACTTCCAACCAGGGCGATTCGATTCGCGGTGCAACCCAACTGTCTCCTGTCTTTTATGGAACACATTTAATGAATGAATTGCACAATTTATTTCATTTCATCAGCTAAAGCAATCTCCATCTCGCTTTATGATGCGCTGTTCATAATATTTAATTTATAAAAGTTGTTTGAGTTTTTTAATGTACTTTTTTCAAAGGGACATGACTTTACTAACAGAGGGATAGGGATACTTATTCTGGGCTACTCTCAGTATATGCAGGTTGTTTTATCATTTTTATTTAAGGAAAATCACGTCAAGTGCAATATGTTGGTGGTTTTAAAGGGGTAGGTTTTTACTAGTAGTAGATGTTTTTGGATCTTGGACTGTTAACCTTCTTATATTTTAGGAAGGCAAAAGCAGATAACTTAGTTATCAACTAGCATTAAGGACAACCATCATTAACTGCTATGCATATTGATTCATCACTTTTATTCAAGGAAAACCATCCACCTGAAATAAGGGAGAGGTGTTTTGGGTGAACCTTTTAATGAAGACGAACTCTTAACCAATCCAAACCAGTTTTAGAATCGTACACCAAAACTATAGAATTAATAAAATTTATTATTATAACATATTAATTCTATAAATTTTATTGTAAAATGAACCTAATGGTTAAGAACATGCATTTCCTCTTAGGTCACAAGTTCAAATCCAGAAGGGGTAGGGTATCTATACCTCCATAAACTTAACCAATCAAATCCATAGACGGAGAGAGTCTCATACACCAATTTAGTGTCTCCCTTAACCATGATCTTAAAAATAAATTATTATTATTATTATTTATAAAAATAAAATTAATTTTATAAATTTAAAATAATTTATTTCTTAAATTTATGTTAAATGAACTTTGCAAATTTATTTAAGAAAGATGCCAAATTACTCTAATATTCTTCCATTATCTCATAATTTTGGCTATCATATCCATACATCAATGTTGTTGATGGTGTGATAGTGAGGTTGATCCGCAATTAAAGGAAACACAATTTAAATTTAAATTGATATAATATTGCGGATTCATGCAAAGTAAGAGTAGGACTTTCAAACACATTGCATTAACTACTAATTGTGAAATACAAACATGGTTTTGGGAGAATGGTATATGTGATGTGAGAAATAAGAAACCACATAGACAATAAAGCCTTGTAAAGTTGGGCACAAATTAAACATGTTAAATCTTCTTGTATATAATCGTTATAAAAGTTTCAATTTTCTCTTCACTTAATTTTATATTATTTTATATTGGATCGAATAAAATAGTTGGTATTGATTTATGAAATTAAATATCAATATGAATAGTCATCATAGTAATATGAATCGTTATTATAGTAAGTTAATAGTATTTTGTAAATATATAATAATTTATTAGGGGTGTATGAAGTTGATGGAAAAAAAGTGGCAATGGGTGTAAAGGAATTGGTGCTTACGTTTTTGTTCCTAGAAATATGCATATAGAAACATGTGTATGAACACATATAAATTCTTATAGAAACATGAGTGCATGTGCATTCATAAAAACACACAATAATCACCGAACCACCACATATACTTTTCAACTTGAATTATTGATGACTATGTGCATGTTCCTGAGAAAAACATGTTCAAGAACCTACACGTGTTCCTAAAATAATGAAATAAAAATAATACGGATGATATAGGAATGTGTGTGCATTATTAGGAATATGAACATGCACATGTTCCTATTAACTCAAAATATCTCTCTTTATCCCGCTCCCTCTCCCTCCCTCTCTCTCTCTCTTTCCCCCTCTTCTCC
>JZKD02S1881534.1:25854-36651 GCA_000966675.3 Picea glauca | reverse complement strand
TGTGATTGTTGGCTATGACCACGGGCCTTATCAGAGAGGTGTTTCTGGCTTTTGCAATTCGGGAAATCACGATGCATGTGTTCCTCTACTCTCTTGTCTCTCGAAGTCTTGAAATTCAAAAGGGACCAACAGTTTGTCACATCTAACAATGCCTCGGATTAAAACCTAGCATCCCACTTTTCAGGGTTTTGTTTACCAAGTTTTCGCGGTAGAAGATGACGAGGGTTTCATACCCTTCAGTTTTTCGAGTGCCAAAACACTGAAAAACCAAATCTACATGCACTAAGCCATATTGGGATTTCACAAGTCAGGAATTTAGGATTGGCGTGTACCAAGGACTTGCTTCTAGATATCTTGGGTTTCAAAATACCGAGACATCAAGACTTATCCACACTATTATTATTTCAGGGTTTCGTGACCAGCGAGTATAAGGGAACTGACCCTTGGGTTTCCCGAGTGTCGAAACACCGAAACATCCAAACTCTAGACACACTGTGTCATTTCTGGGTTTCGCAAGTCAGGATTTTGGGACCGACGAGTACAAGAGACTTGCCCTTAGATATCCCAGGTTCTGAAACACCGTATCTCATCCTCTCTATTAACATTTTGGGGTCTCGCAAGTCGATATTTTAGGATATGCGCAGATAGGAAGTCTTGCACTTAGGTTTCCTGGGAGCTGAAACTCTGATGGGTTAGATCTCTTCCACGTGTCGCCCTGGATCCAATGATCCAGAATAACCCTTGTGATTTTGGTGATTGTAAATCCTTGTTCTTCACCACCCTTATACACCTAAGTTCCAAAACCCCAGTGGCTTCCGGATGTTCACCACCTGTCCTCCAACGATCCAACAGATGAAGTGATTTCTGGACTTCTTTCGTACGCCTATCTATGGATCCAATGACTGTCAGTCCCTGCTATAGATCTAATGGTTCTATACCATCCATTCAGATCCTCTTCTCTTGCATGCTATCCTATGTGTCTGGACGTAGGATTTCAATGGTCCAGATCCACACTCTACAGTTGATCTAAGGGATGTTATTCCTCTTCCTCCTGAGCTTTGGATTTCTTCCCGACCTTGGAATATTCTGACACTTCAAAGGTCTTGGCCTTCAATATTCTACTCCAATCCAACTATTGGGTCTGGCCAACACTTATGAACAGTGTTGTCCCTCTTGAGATTTCTCAGCTATGAAGGAATTAAGAGTTTTGCGCTCTTTCTCCTGGGCTTGAGTCTTAGAAGAGTCTTCCACACACCCCTTGCACTCATTCATCAAGTCTAGGACTTGAGTGAGTCTCAGTATCTACTTTCCTCGCAGGGAGCTGGTGCATAACTACACTACCTCTCATGATCTTAACAGAATTCATCCACTAAGGGACTCTAGACAACTAGGAAGGTTGGCATGTGTAGATGAGACTATGCCTAAGGTCGACGAACTCACCATTCCTGGCTCTAACTAAAGCCACCTCAAGACACAAGTATTTATGAGTACCAATCATGTCCTATCCATATAATCTCTTACTCGCCTAATTATACAGCCAAGCAGTAACGAAAGAGACACAGTATATCGATTCAGAAATCAAGCACAATTCCTGAAACATACACCGTATAACCAAATTCATGCCCAGTTATAGCTAAATTACACAGAGTAAGAAATCACTTATCTATTATAGGTTTCCACCAACCAACTAACTATGGGTGTTCATCCTTCCACCCGACCATAGGCTCAAAGGCATTCAATATTATCACTCTGGCCACCCCTGTGCCAAGCCATGATATCACCAGGGAACTCTCACTCTTTTCGAGGGTTCTCTCTCTATTTCAGTTTCTGTTCGGGTCATGTTTTCTACAACTCTGAGCTTTCTCACTCGTTTGTGGCCTCAGCGAGGTTTCTCAGATTCTCTTTAGCATCAAGCTCGTGGCCTTCTTTTTGTGATCCACTGGAGAGCTTCATGCCTCTCCCTTGCGAGCTCTCGTTCTCGTCTCGTGTGTCCTTTTCCTCTCCTCTGTGTCCCTCTTACCTTGGATGGTTTCATCGACCTATCATCTTCCTTCTGTCAGAAGGAAACTCAGGTCTRTAGGTCCCTATAGTACTTTGGGCYGATAGCCCATGTTTCCATTCRTGGGGGGTGGTTGGTGATTCAACCACCATTCTTTCTTCATTGACTGCTTTCCTTTCCTTGGGATTCGAAGGAGGTTTGTCATCCTTATCATGAAKATTTRGGGTTATTTGATATAYGAACCCTCTTGTATGGTTTTCACATTCTTCCTCTAGTGATATCATGGCCAGTACTTTCAAGGATTCACCCCTGCAGTCAGTTATTGGCAACTCAAACAATAATACATTTACATTTTCCTCATGCATTAGTATGGTAATTCCTATTGTATGATTAATTACAAATTGGGGGAAACAAGTGTGTTACAAAATTCCTTAACAATTTTATGATTGATTCAGGGGTAGGTGCTAACATGATGTCTTTGAAGGTCATGGAGAAATTAGGCCTAAAGGCCACACGACCTTACAGGAATCTGTTCAGATTTTAATCCAGGGCCATCCCCACTCATGGGGTAGTTGAAAAAATTGAAGTATGCCCTAGAAGATGCCCCAAGAGAGTGATCCACATGGATATTGTGGTAGTGGATGTCTCGGATGTATGGGGAATGATGATGTCCAGGACGTTTGTTGCAATGTTGGGAGGAACCTTAGAAATGGATCTAAGTTACATTAATGTGCCCATGAATGATAGGACAATAAGCCGCCTCCCAAATGTACCAATGGCCAAAGTCCATGTGCAGGAAATTGATGATAATGTTGAGACTAGCCAGACACATGAGCCAATCAAGGAAAGTCTTCTTGTATTTTCCCTTGATGATTTTGCTTTTGATTAAGAGTAACACATTTATCAAATACAATGTCCAAACAAGGAAGAATACCAGCAACTCCTAGAAAAATACAAGGACAAAGAAGTTGGGGCTATCAAGGTATTAAAGAAAGGAGAGGATGAAATATTGATCAAACCAACCCAACAGGAAGTCTTCACAACAAAATCCCACCCTCTTCCCTCAAAACAATATACTATATTTATCCAAGAAATAACCAAATTCAAAACAAAGGATTGTGAAGTGGGAGATACGGTCTGGGTGTGGGATACCAAGAAGGGAGAGCCTAATAATGTCAAAGGGAGTGCACAGTTTTTTCTTGGACCTTTCAGAGTTGGAATGAATTCATTCAATGATGCCTACTATCTATCCATGTTGGAAGGAAGAAGATGTCCATTATCGATTAGTGGACACCTCCTCAAACCCCATCAAGGGGAAAAGACTTGACTTCATTGCTAAGTACAAGTAAGTAGGTAGAAATTTGCATTCATTGTCTATACCATATTCATATCATATTAGTGTAGCTGTAATTTCATTTCCATTTGTATATATGATTTCTTTCCTGTATTTCATTGTATCATATATGAGCCAGGGGTGATATGACCACCCCAAAATATTACTAGTCTCTTTTTTTAAGATCTAGCAGATCATAGTTTATGATAGATATGTTGAGGTTCTCATGTGATCTATGGTGATCACATGTCCCCGAGTTGGAGCCAGATGTTATCCCATATCCTAGGAATAACTATGGATACTTTGTCCTGAGGTCGACAGTTCCTAGACATGGATTATTGAGAGCCATATGACTTGAGATTGGCCCTAGACGACCCATCTTTTCTTCAACGCCTCATATCTATCAACAACAGCAACATCCATCCCATCAGCCTAGTTCTGTAGTAGCAGTGGGTCTTTATCCATGAGGTAATTAGTCTGGGTACCATGGTATGTGTCACTCTGATTCTCAAAACATTTGAATATGTGCATTAATTTCTCTTTTGTTTCATGACGTTTTCTTGGAAATTATGATTTTTAACTTGTCAATACCTGGGGGGATGAAAGAGTGCCCTAGTAAGTAGGTTCCCTTAGGGATGAGTTTCCACTGTGTGGGTCTATGAAATTTGATTGTCCAATCCTTCCATAATTACCACTTCTCATCATTATCCCTCTCATATTTCCCCTACATTGGTTTGGGCATTGGGTTTTCCAAGCTAGTAAGGGTTGTAGCTTTCCTTATGGGAAGAAGGGGCTAAAGGCCCAGAGGGTAAAAGGAGCTGCAAAAAGTTAAAATCCAAGATGAAACCTTGAGATGCTTCACCTAGGGATTCCTGATAAATAAATAAAGGGCTTCTCGGCAAGAAAAGGTGACCCGTAAAATAAAATAAAACTCAAGACCTAGTTGGTGGATAGGAGGTCTCATCATGAGCTGGCCTATTAGGTCCATGGGAATGTAGCGGTATGACACTACCATCCACATGGTCACCAAACTAGGTTAGTGTCTCTTTGTCGCATATTCAAGATAAAGGGGGTCTCATCACAAGCCATCCTTCTCATTTCCGTGAAACTCTTGTGGGTAACGTTGTCACCATTGGTCACCACACGAGGATAGTGTCCTCCAAATATTCTCTTGAAAATAAAAATGCAATAATACAAACAGTAAAAGGAATTGAATGGGATAGGAAAAAATGGCATCCATGACAAGGTGTAGCTCACCCTCTACAGAGGCACCCATAAGTAAGACCTACATTTCCCTGTCATCATCGCACCCCTTTCCCAAACATTCCCTACACCATCGCATGCATTTACATGAACTAGATTGGTATTCTCCTGGGAAATACCCCACACTTGAGGAGGATTAACCCAATAGGACATCCTGAGACCCTCTCCAAACATGGCTTGTTGAATTACATAATGTCTTTGAGGATTTGCCTGGGTAAAGGGGGGTTTGATGCACATGTTTGGGTAATTTGATTATTAGATGTGATTGACATTGCTATGATCCATGTGACTTATGTGTACTTGTTTTTTCTTCAGAAACATTCCCGATGGACAAGTACATATGGGGAGATGACCAGTTTGGACCTCCATGGGGTTAAAATCCCACCAGATGGATGTTGTGATCCCAGCTGGGGGCAGAGGGATACCAGAGGTTTGCACCGGAGAAAAAGGAGGGCGTTCCACCAAAGACACTTTGGTAGGCCTGGACCTAGGGGGTCTTTCCCTTCCACTATGATGTTATCCCTTAAAGGCCCCTCATGTCATCATATGGAGCCTTGACATCATCGAGTTAGGGTTTTGGTAGGAGGATGGCTTGGTGGCCTTGTGTGGCAACTTTTTAAGCCTTTTGAGGCCTAACGTCTCACTTTTGAGGCTTAGTGTTCCATGATGGTGCCTAACGTCATCCTAGGAGGGGCATGATATCATCCCTAAAGGAAAATTAGGGTTTTGAATTGTTAATTTTATGTAAAACTGGATTTTTGATGTAAATTGGCCATGTCAGCCTTTTTTTTTTACCTAAAATGTAATTAAAGGTTATTCATATTGTATAAATAGCGAGTTAAGAATCTCATGTTTTCATCATATTTCACTCACACAAGTGTGAGGTCTACAATTTGGCCTCTTTTAAGGCTTATTGGCTTAAACTAAGTGGTGCACAACTCTAGGAAGAGGCTATTCTTGGTGTATTTTGGCATTTTCATGGTGGAAAGTCTTCAACTAGAGTTTTTTTACTATAGTGTTCTTGATGAAGTAAGTAAAATCTGCAATTATTATTTATTTTGAATTGTTATGGTACATTTTCTTATTCATTTCTAAGATTATAAAATTTCTAGTTTCAAACCCTAGCAGAAAAGCACATGTCATTGTAATTTTCTTTATAATTTTTTACCTACTTGATTTTGCTAGAGAACATCTTCTTGAAGAATATACTAGAGACCTACCTTTGTAGCACTCTAGTGGCATGGATTCATTAATATTCATACATTTTATTTAAAGTTTGATCTAAATAAGAAGGAAATCGCTAGGGCCTATGGTTACCTACTTTCTATCATTTTTTCTTCTAAGGTTTTAGATATCGAGGCCTTAGGTTACTAATACCTCAATCACATTCCCCTTCCTTTAGTTCACATATTATCATTTGTTGTTTCCCTCTAAACATTTTCACTGCAAAATTTGACTCCATTTACCCTAAAAGACACTACTCCACACCTTGCAAGTGATTGATTGACTAAACAAACTCTTAAACCATCTACTTTAAGACTTTTACTAACTATTTATAACTTTAGATTAGACTAATTTTTTAACTAATTTGTTTTTGTTGAAAAATATTGCTACAACCATCTATAACAAAATTAAATTCATCTTGAAACAAAGAACAAAAGCTAATAATACATTACCATCATTTCTTCTGACAATTATTATCATTTTGTCAAGTTTATGCTATCATTTCTTGTCATTTTTTAAGCATTAGTGAGGCATAATTATGTAGATGTTGCTAAATATATATTGATGTTATAAATACTTCTATTGCTTCATATTTTATATCAGCTTGTTCATTTTATCAAAAGTCTATGCCTTTATGGAGCACTAACATCCTATGGTACCTGTAAATAACATATTTTCTTATTGTCTTGTTCTGGGCAGGTACACTTAAATATTACTTTTCTTCATCTCATTAAAAACCTTGGAAATTTTGATCAAAGTGACCTTTGAAAGGGGTGGGACTTTCTTAATACTTTATTCTTATCCTTCTCAAATCCCCAAGTCATTGGGGACGTCTCCCCTCGAGTACTACTCCTAAATATAAAGAGGTGTCTTATTAAGGTGACAATGATAGGACATCCTTCGTGTTACGCTAATTTAATATTCACTTTCCTTTGGATTTCGGAAAGTACAAATGGTGTGATAACATGGTACATGGTTGAGAGCTTGTATTTCTAAATTGGTTGATCTATTGATAGGATGCATATCAATAAGGGTTTGATGTGTAGTCCATGTGATTTTTATTATACTTGTTCATGATTGAACTTGTATGGAACATGACTAGAGAGATAAAGATACAATTGGCTAAGGGATATGTATGAGGATGTATTCACATGGAACAACTACGGGTTGGACATAGTGACAGGTTAGAGGTTGTAGCCTAAAAATATAGGGGGTTGGAGCATCCTTCCAGTTGCAGCTAGAAAAAAAATGAAGTTGGAGCTTCCAATAAATGTAATTCTTAAAGACATATAATAATAATTGTTTTCTCCCACATTGGGTTTCCACATAAAAATATTGGTGTATTGTGCATGTGTGTGATTTTTCATTGTTTATGGTTTATTTACTCTACACTTATTGGATGATAATGTTGCATTGATCATAAAGATAAATAACACTTACATATTGTGCTAAAAAGGATTAAATTTCTCTATTATTGATTCACCCCCCTCTCAGTAATCCAACATGTGTTATCAAATTACTCTTTATCATCCACTGATATTAATGCTTTCTTTTCAGTTTTCAAAAAAATACTTGGGGCGTTTCTCAGGGTGTAGTTTCCAACAGTTCTCCTTAGTGTGTCCCTTTTTATCACATCCTTTACATTTTTGGATGGAAGGTGTTTCCTCTTATGTAACTTCCACAATATTCTTCTTGTTCCACTTATTTTTAGTTTTCCTCTTTCTTTGTTTCTCTTGTGGTTATACTTCCCTATGACTAGTTTATAGCTTCTACTTGTCTCCCTCAATGTATTATACTTGAATGTTGGCCTCATGATAAATTGTATTTGGTGTAAATAACATCATTTTTCTACAAATATGAGGAAACAATGCACACAAATACTTGACTAACATGTCTATACTTTTGAGAGAGACTCCCATCTAAATTTTTCTCTTCTTGAAATTTGTCGTGAACTCCTACACTTATTGTCTTTGTATCTTCCTTAAGTATTTCCATACAATTTGTTGGTGTTCCTCATATCCTATTGGATAAAATTAAGATTTGATCATCTCCTTGAATTCCTCCCAATCAGTCACTCGTGGCTCATTTCCTAGGGATCTACTTACTTCATCACTCTCCCACCATGTCAAACCATGGCCTTTATTCTCCAACCAAGGAAAAAGAATCTGTTGTTTTCTAGTTACTTCGTGCACACTAAAGTATACTTCCATCTATTGTATCCATTTATTCTTCCTGATATAATCCACCTCCCCAGCATAAGGCTTGATTTCCACCTCAGCCTCCACATGGAAAGGTACATATGTTTTGTTGTAGCTACACTCTCCCATCTTTGGCTTAGTATTTTTCTCTGTTTCAAGATTATTTTCTTCCTTCTTTGGTGTAGTGTACCTTTTCGCTTACCCAGAGCTTATAACGCACTATGTAACAAATTGTACATGGACTTTTACAGAAAACATACAGAATTGTATAATCACATGCGTAACAGCAAAGAGATACATTTTAATTCTCAGAATAAACATATAGTTACTGTTATAATTAGACAATCCATAGGTTTCAACAGTATTTCATTTACACAGCGGAAAACATGATACATAAACAACATGGTCATGCACAACATGATTAAAGCGTAATTCAATACTTATCTTTTAACAGTTGTAGAAATCACCAACCAAGTGCAGGCCTTCCACGAACCTCCCAGCCTTAGACCACATTGTTCATCATCTCAACAGTGGGTCACCCCCGAGCTGGGACCGAGCTCCACCCCAAGGCAAGGAATCCTAGGCTAGGCTGAGGTTACAGGGAAAACAACATAGAATATCTGGAAGGATTCTTCCCAAAGATGCCATCTTACACCCACTACTACCAGACTCTCATTCCCCACATGCCTGTTCTGCCCGGGAGTATACACCTTCACATGCACATTCCATCGGTGCTAACCTCCCTCTCTAGGTCTCGACAACAAGCCAGATCAGGAAGTCTTAGAGCCCATAGCTAGTGCTAGGCACTCTCTGGAAGAAACCACTTCCCAGCAAGCTCTTTCACCTGGAAAGAGTTTCTCACAGGCTTGACAACCTGCCTCTTCCAACCACAGACGCCTCCCTCACTAGAAGAGAGGTCATACACAATCTCAGCATGAGCTTACTCTGGCCAGTATGCCACGCGCAGTCCAGTAATGCATGGCCACAACAGCCAATTGGGAAAAAATAGACACACGCTTCCCCAAACAGGTTCAACAATCAAGGGATAGTCTCATTGTTTTAGTTTCGGGATTGTACGAGGGTATTCTTGCAGAGGTCGGACGGGTTCACGCTCAGACGGTCAGGTAGAATGGAGAAAAAATCCCCCTCCATGGTTCATCTCGTCTATTATATTTGCATACACCAGGGTTGAGACTTGTCACCCCTGGAACTGCATGTGTTCCACCAGCACGCGTTCCTCCCACCATTTGGGAATTCACGTGTCCTTCCAAAAGGACTTAGGATAAAGACATAAAGTGCACAAATATTTTGGAATAGTAATAAAATATTATCCTCAGGCTTAATCCCCCTAGGCTTAGCCCCTAGGCTCAATACTTAGCCCCTCTCCCACCTTCCAGCCCCTAATTCCTTGCCCATTTTGTGGACGCTCAGTCCCCCTTCACTCATTCATCGTGGTTGGTCTGCACCTGGTAGTGTTTATATTTTTATTAATCATTCTACATACATACATGTACATCAGCAGGCTCTTGGCCTTCAACACTTAGGCTCCATGGCCTAACAAACACATAAGCCTACCAGATTATACAAAAAATGGCTCACCAACCTATAGACATGTTTACAATTCATTTCATATATCATGATTTGCAACGAGGCTCGGCCTTGGGGACACTACAATCCCCCTCCCCTTATTTTTGCATTGTCCTCAGTGCAACTTACACTATCTCTGCAAGTCTTTCAAAATTTTCAAAAAGATGTGGGTACTCTGCCCGCATTACTTCTTCATGCTCCCATGTCACGTCTTCAGGACTGTACCAGGTCCACTGGACCTTTACAATCTCTATATCTCGATTCCGGAGTTGTTTGCTTTTCCTGTCCAATATGCGCACATGATGCACTTGCAGGACACCTTCTAGTTCCACCTGAATCATAGTCCAATCGATAACGTGATCAACATCAGGTACATATTTCTTAAGCATGGAAACATGAAACACATTATGTACATTCATAGATGCAGGTAATGCAAGAATGTATGAAACTGGCCCAATCCTTTCCAGGATCTCAAATGGCCCATAAAATCTTGCTGCCAACTTGGCGCAACATCCCAGCTTCAGGGAACTCCTGTTAGTTTTCACTTTCAGGAAAACATGGTCACCCACTTTGAATTCTCTATGGGTTCTGTTACTATCAGCATAACTTTTTTGCCTATCCTGGGCAGCTTTCAGATTCTGTTTGATTTTTATCATCTGATCTTCCATCTCTTTGAGTAGTTCAGGTCCAACTACTACTCTGTCAACTAGATTATCCCAGCTCACTAGAGTGTTTCACTTTCTTCCATAAAGTGCTTCGAATGGGATCATCTTCAGAGATGTATGATACCCATTATTGTAGGCGAATTCTACCAAATGCAGGTAGTCTTCCCACCTCGATGGTTTATCCATCACATACATTCTCAGCATGTCTTCTATTACTCTATTTACTCTCTCTGTCTGTCCATCAGACTCAGGATGATACGTTGTACTAAATTTCAGATTAGTTTCGAATCCTTTGAACAGTCCTTTCCAGAAATTTGAAGTGAATTTCAGGTCCCTATCAGATACAATTGTCTTAGGAATTCCATGCAAGCGTGCAACTTCTTTTAAAAAGATATCAACAACATTTGCTGCTATGTGGGTGGTTTTTAGTGGAATAAAATGGGCAGCTTTAGTAAGCTTGTCCACCACCACCATGATTGAATCATACTGCTTGCTTGTTCTGGGAAATCCTGTGATAAAATCCATTGT
>JZKD02S1881534.1:0-22890 GCA_000966675.3 Picea glauca | reverse complement strand
TACTGCCCAGCTTGAGTTCGAAGAACTCCTTCATCTTTTTGTCATAGTATCTTTTGGTCAGGTATTTCTTCTCAAAATACCTCTTAAATTCCTTCCAAGTGACCTCTTTCTCTCTGATGTGTTGCACCTGCATAAACTGATCCTACCACATGGATGCTTTTCCTTTCAGTTGGTACATTGCAATTCTTCCTTCTGCATGGGCGGAATAATTCTGTAATTGGAAGTATTTCTTCATGCCAAGCAACCATGTCTCGGCATCTTCCTCCTTATTATGTTCTCCATCGAATGTTGGAGGCTTAATATTGTTCATGTCTCCTTTAAATTCCTCCCTTCCAGATTTCTGATGTTTTCTGGTAGGGGATGGGCTTGAACTACTGTGTGTCTCCTTGCCAGAATGCTTCCGGGAGAGACGGTAATGTCTGTTACCACTTCTTGATCTCCTTATCCCCTTAGGGGTTTTGACACTTTTTGATCTTCTTGTGTCACTCCCCTTTTCCAATTTCTTTTCTATTCTTTCCAGGGTCTTCAACATTTTTAAATTGAATTCACCCTGTCGATCCTGGATTTTCATGAGATTTCGGCTATTAGCTAGGCGAGCCTAGGCATCTTTCTACAATATTTCGATGAGTTGCATCATATGTTCTTGCTTACCCATCTATTTTCTGTTCCCATTGGAGTTCGATCCTTCCACTCCCATATTGACATCCTTTCCTTCCCGTTCGTCTCCTGTTTCGGAGGCAATCATCACCTTTTCCCATTACATACTCGGCGTTGGTTAACTGGAATCCTAAGATCCGTTGAACTTTGCACACGCATTGTGAAATTAAATTTGAAGTTTGTCAGGCCATTACTCCTTCGGAATAACTGTAACATTTATAAGCCAATACGAACAAGAACGAAAGACATTTTGATTCAATTAAGTTTTCTGAGCTCTCGTTTGGTTCTGCAATTTTCGTGTTTTCAAAACATTCATTTTCGACACTTCGAGATTTCGGGACTTCGGGTTTCGGTCCACGAGCATCCCACAGTTAGATATTCGTAACCAGAGTCACCCTTTTGCAAATTGCGATCTCACGAGTTCGTGAGTCGAAGACCCTCGACTCATTTCCTCTAACCGCCGATACCCGAGATGCGACAAAGGTATGGCTCTTTTCTTTGTTAGTGCCCTACACATGTAATCGTAGGCTAGGGATTAAATACCAGTGCCTGTCGCAACTCACACCTTCATGAGTTCGTGGGTCAAACTCTCGTTCCCTCCTGTTGCAATCTCCTGAGACACGATAAATTAACGGAGCGTTGACTCCCTTCCTCCTGGCGACGCGTATTCGCCTGTTAGTCACCCAAGCCCACCTTATGGTTATGCCACGTGTCCTTGTGCATGACTCTCAGCACTTCTCTACTCATGAAGTAAACAATGACTCCTTTCAACCTCCGAACCCCTGAATGTGCGATAGGCGATGGGGTTCCTGATCCAACGGTCCTCCTGTGATCTAGATCCAATGGTTGTCCTCGCTCCTCACAATTTCGCGACTTCGCGACTTGAAGAATCCAATTCTTGGGCCCTCACCCTGTGAACTTCCGAGTTCATGAGACCTGAATCCTGGATCTCTTTGGCACTTCACCGACTCCGCGATTGCTGCCACCTGTCCTCCTCAGATAGACGGCTTCGATTCTCTCGTGACTTTTCCCCTCACAACTTGGAGCGCCCAACTCCCAGACTCTTACCTTGCGAACCTCTGACTTCGCGAGATCCCTTGATCTCTACCACCTGTCCTCCTTAGATGGATGGTCCTGATTCTCTCGCAACTTTGCCACTCGCAAAGTCGAAAGACTTCCCCTTCTAACCCCCAATGTCCGAATCCCCGATATGGGTGATCTTGCGACATGTGTCCTCCGTCTTTCAGATAATTTAGATCCGTTTCGGAGCTTTCGCCCCTAGTTTTCGAGGTTTAACCTTCATACACCTCCCAACAGATCCAACGACTGCCGGGTTTTCTGAATGATATCTGATGGCTCAGACCGTTTCTAACTAACTCGGGATTTTGTGTATCGCGATTTCCACACCCTTCTGCCATTTCCAAAGGAATTTTAAACCTTACGCACATTTTTCCAGATCCAACGGTCACGAGGGCTCGCCTTCCCTCTCGAACGGATCCTAAGGTTCTAACATCATTGGTGTAGAGACCTATCTTCCTGTGGCCATAGAACACACCAACCTACAGTTCCATAGCACCGCTATACTTCCTGAGTTCTTAATAAAACTCGTCAAGTGTCTCCTTGACACTTCGGAGCAAACCAGGGTCTGAAATTGGTCCTCTGGACTCAATTTCCCCTCGCATTCTCAGTCCAAAGACCGCTCCACTGGCCCATCTAGGCTCAGTGTCGAAACCTTCACTCTGATACCAATTTTTAGTGTACCTTTTCTCTTACCCAGAGCTTATAACGCACTATGTAACAAACTGTACATGGACTTTTACAGAAAACATACAGAATTGTATAATCACATGAGTAACAACAAAGAGATACATTTTAATTCTCAGAATAAACATATAATTACTGTTATAATTAGACAATCCATAGGTTTCAACAGTATTTCATTTACACAACGGAAAACATGATACATAAACAACACGGTCATGCACAACATGATTAAATTATAATTCAATACTTATCTTTTAACAGTTGTAGAAATCACCAACCAAGTGCAGGCCTTCCACGAACCTCCCAGCCTTATACCACACTGTTCATCAGCTCAACAGTGGTTCACCCCCGATATGGGACCGAGCTCCACCCCAAGGCAAGGAATCCTAGGCTAGGCTGAGGTTATAGGGAAAACAACACAGAAATATCTGGAAGGATTCTTCCCAAAGATGCCATCTTACGCCCACTACTACCAGACTCTCATTTCCCACATGCCTGTTCTGCCAGGGAGTATACACCTTCACGCGCACAGTCCATCAGTGCTAACCTCCCTCTCTGGGTCTCGGAAAAAGGCCGGATTAGGAAGTCTCAGAGCCTGTAGTTGGTGTTGGGCACTCTCTGTAAGAAACCACTTCTCAACAAGCTCTTTCACCTAGAAAGAGTTGCTCACAAGCCTGACAACCTGCCTCTTCCAACCATAGATGCCTCCCTCACCAGAAGAGAGGTCATACACAAGCTCAACACGAGCTTATTCTAGCCAGTATGCCATGCACGGTCCTGCACTGCGTGGCCGCAACAACCAATTGGGAAAAAACAGACATGCGCTTCCCCAAACAGGTTCAGCAATCACCTGATAGTCTCACCATTTTTGTTTCAGGATTGTACGAGGGTATTCTTGCAGAGGTCAGACGGGTTCATGCTCAGACGGTTGGGTAGAATGGAGAAAAAATCCCCCTCTGCGGTTCATCTCGGCTATTATATTTTCATGCACCAGGGTTGACACTTGTCACCCCTGGAACTGCATGCATTCCACCAGCACGCGTTCCTCCCACCATTTGGGAATTCACGTGTCCTTCCAAAAGGACTTAGGATAAAGACATAAAATTCACAAATCTTTTGGAATAATAATAAAATATTATCCTCAGGCCTAAGCCCCCTAGGCTTAGCCCCTAGGCTCAATACTTATCCCCTCTCCCACCTTCTAGCCCCTAATTCCTTGCCCATTCTGTGGACGCTCAGTCCCCCTTCACTCATTCATCATGGTCAGTTTGCACCTGGCGGTGTTTATATTTTTATTAATCATTCTACATACATACATGTACATCAGCAGGCTCTTGGCCTTCAACACTTAGGCTCCATGTCCTAACAAACACATAAGCCTACCATCTTATACAAAACATGGCTCACCAACCTATAGACATGTTTACAATTCATTTCATATATCATGATTTGCAACAGGGCTCGGCCTTGGGGACACTACATTTGGGCCTTCATGAAAAATATTAGTTGATGGTGTTTCCTTGTTCTTCGATGCCAGTAGTTGTGACACCATTGATGTTAATGTGGCCAAAATTTCCTCAAATTGATCCAACTTGACCGTTGTATCTTCTTCCTCTTCTCCTTCATAATTTTCCCCTGACATTTTTTATGCTCTACTTCACTCTATCCCTCAAAAAAATTATTGTCCCTCTATTTTGAAATAACTATGGGTACTTACCATACAGGTCCCACTAATTTCATTTGAAATTTTTCTCTGATACAATTTGATCCATAAATGGGAGGCTTATAACCCTGGAAAACTTTATAAAAAAATATAACCATGTCTCTTTGGATGATGGGAAATACTCGACCAACCTAGCCACAAGTCAAGTTGGCCCAAACTACTGATGAAGTCGACTACCTGGAAGTCAATATAGGAATTGAGCTAGAAAAAAATGAGTGTGATCGAGTTGAAGACAAGGAAATTCGACCAAGTTGAGTCAAAGAGAGTGGTTTTGACCAAGTCAAATTAGGTGAAGGTTAGGTCGACCAAAAGAGCCAAAATGACTAGAAGAGACCCCAGTCGAAGGGTAGGTGGATTCAATCAACTACAGATAATTGTCGATCGAGTCTAGGAGAGGAATTTGACCAATATTAAATCCCATTCAAAATGGCTTGACTTGAGGTTCAAATAAATTTTTAAAAGGAAAATTCAACGACCAAGCATAAAGGGTAAAACCTGGAAATTAGAATTTAGAAACCAACAACTGAGGAGAAAATATGAAAGGTGATTTTGAAGACCCACGATGTGAAAAAAAATGTTCTAAATATGTTTTCAGTAACCCACAACATATAAAACTCCCAAGGGTGAATTTGGTAATCCAATATTGACAAGAAAACATCTTGGCGTCGAATTAGATGTTCCACAGCAAAGAAACATTCATGTACACTTTGTAAACATTTAGACAACACCAAATTGCAAGGAATGATATTTTTAAGACTGATGGGTGAAGGAAAAATTCCACGACAAAGTCAAGAATGGGAAACATGACCTATGGATCATGTACAAACATCGAATAAAAGAAAAATCGACTTGGGAAATGAGATAAAACTCCCAACGGCTCTTAAAAAAAAATAGAAACTTCTAAAAAAATAACAACGGTTCAGAAAGGAGGGTCTTCAATTTACAACCTCTAAATTAACATACGGGTGTATTTAAATTTTTGTTAGTCTTTTTATTGAACCATAAGAACTGTATTAATATAAAATGAGCTCAGACTATACCTGAAATAAATTATTTTTTAATAAACCAGACACATACAACCATTAAGTTACAGTGCACACATTAGCCATTCATGAACAAAGCAACCAAAAAATAATCACTAAACATAAACTTAGAGTTTACCATGGAAACCCAAATGGGAAAACCTTTATTCTTCTAGCTTCAGATAGTCTCTTTATAATTCAGAAATGGGAAAGATACCATATCTTTGGTTCATCTCTATGCTCCTCAATGACATTTGGGTAGCCTCTCTACATCATTCATAGTTGAAGAACCATTTTCTCATTGTGGAGAAACATAATATAGAGGAATGAGTCAACCAAGAGAATAAATGGAAGGTCAGGTATCCCCAATGCTTCAGCTTCTTTCCAGTCTACTTCTCCTTCTTTTGTTTGTTCTCACACACAGAAAAGGTTTTATGAACGTCTCATTATTTATTTTATACAATAATACATTGTCCAACTTTACATACATTACATACAAAATTGGACATCAATCATGATGGAATGGGTCCCTTCACACCAACAAGTCAATCTCCTTCTCCATCCATAGCCTTAAACTGTGTTTGTGTTGATCATCCTAGAGCGTGTGTCGATAGCCAATTGTTCTTATCAGATCTTATTAGGATCAAACCACCATAGGGCACCCTTCCCTGGAAAATGGTGGGTTGAAATTATAGCTTCTACCCTTGAGGGGTAACCATGAAGCTAGAAATATTTCTTCATTTCCAACATCCGGGCCTTGACCTCTTCTCCTTTCTTGTGCTCACCACTAAAATTTGGTGGCTTAATTTTTCTGAGTTCTCCTTACAAGATGTATGGCTTGGGCCTTCCTCTCTCTCCTGACAGGAGACACACTTGGGATGCTCATTGGCCTTGAACTTGCATGGTTTATTCTAGTGTATTTCATTGGGTAATGATGGTTCCTACTCATCCTTCTTGATTTCCTGTCATTCCCATGATCATCTATTTTTCTATGGCATCTGGATGTGGTTGTTTGTCTAGAACTAGTTTCTTACTTGGTTCCAGAGTCTTTATTGTCTTTCCTATGAAACATATTCAGACTCTGAAGTATCTCTTCCTGAGGCTTTATAATCCTTTCGTTATATACCTTATATCTATACACTTATATATGAAGGCTTCTCATAGTTACAAGTTCTTACCTTCCTCTCCTTCCATTAGACTTGGTCTCAACATTTTTTGTGTTGACATGAAGACCTTTGACCTCCTCATCATGGTTGTAATATTCTTGAGAATATTTCATAATTCCATTTATCATATAAGAACCAAAGTTTTTTTTTTCTATACCTCTAATTCTATAAGAAATGTGCATGTAATAATTATTGTTAGCACATGGATACTATAAAACATTTCATTAATTAGAATACATGTTATTCTTGATATCAATTTATGAAGAACATAATGCACCAATTCAAAATTTTATTACTTAGAAACATTATTCTCTAACACAACTCTCCAATGGTTTTATTCATGCCTCATTCTATGTTCTAAGGTAAAAGTTACAACATTCACAAGTTGCAATTTCCAGTCACTTACTACTGCGTAACTTACTGTATTACTTTGTGTTAAAATTTAGTACCCAATTCAAAATTCTAGGTGGACAGATGTATTATCCTTCTCATTACATTTCCATCATCTATATTTTTCTCAAATAGGAGCTCTGAACTAAAAGTTATGGTCTACATAAGTTTATACTATTTTCTCATTTCATGTGTGTATGCTACATGTGTCTTCTTTTACTTTCTGCACATTTTTACTTCCCCGGATTCCAAATTTGGCTCCATGGCTATCTTCTATGGTTCATAAAAATTTTGTGGACTAATTTTGAGCGCAAAATGGACTTCTAAGAAAGGATTTATTCCCTGTACAAGTAAGTTGGTGCAAAAATATTTTCTTGACTGTTTCAGCTATAACTTTCTCGTACGAGCTCTATTTTACTCTTGGAGTATCTCGTTGGAAATATCTCTCTGAGTAGTTTTACACATGGATGGAAACATGGTTGACATGTCATCCTCCTCTTTTTTTCATTAGTGATTGGTAGTTTCCTTTAGGTGACCCAAACACCTCACTGAATTGGCTGACCCAATCATCATCCATCGACCATCAACAATTCCTCTTTTCAAGTGAACACCTTGCTAAAACGACCAACCTGACTATCGGTCATCGAAAATTTCTATTAGTGATTAAAAACTTCACTAAATTTTCTATCTCGACCATTGGCCTTCGACAATTTCTATTGGTAATTGAAATAATTTTCCAATTCGATCAACCCGATCATCGTCCATTAGCAAATTTTCTTGGCCAACTCCAACACTTAGAAATTTTCGACCAAATCCCAAATGAATTTAGACTATTGATATAAGATTCAAAATGACCTTGACCATTGCTTTTCTCTAACTTCCAAATGACCAAACACGAATCCATACTATCAATCTACTCCACTTCTTAACCTCTAAAAATTAATCTTGGTCATTGATCTATTAGACCTTGCCAAATTTTGAAAGCCTTGTAATCTTTTAAATCTATTCACGATCAATTTGGGCCATTGATATAGAAATAAAATTTGACCTGGACCGTCAATTCATCAAACTTCGTCCAACTCTATAACATCCATTACAACATGAAATTCGACCTTCCAAGTCAAATTTTATCTCTACAACTCTACAGATTGACACAATTGATCAACATTGAGAGGGTTATGAGGAAATTTCAAACTAAATAGTTTTTAAATTTGGGGATTTCACTTGAGAATTCATCCATTTCCCGTAATTCATCACAAAATAAATTTGCAACAACGAATTTTACCAAATTCAGATTGGTTTTTGGCCCATATAGATCTAGTGTTTGAACCAGAATCTCTAATACCAATCTATAACAATCTCCATCCGATTTAAGGTCTATTACACGTATAAATACTCATAAATTAAAAAATTTAAAACTAAGTAATTTCATATAGCTTACAAGCTATAGATTACACACGGGTTCAACTACTTCCTCATATCATAATTAAATGCATATACAACATGTTAAAAATGACATGAATGCAGTTTAAGCAACTCAACACAACAACATATAAATTATTTTCAAATATAGAGTTAGTAGACAACAATTAAACTCATAATTTGCAAAATAAAAACAAAATAAAACACTTATCTTTTAAAAATGGTTGTGCAACCAACTACTTGGGATGAATGTTCCACCCAACCATAGACCCGTTGTTCTAATATTAATAGTAAGACACCCCCAAGTTGGGGCTAGCAATCCACAAAAGAGGGTGGTCTCTCAAAATCTAGAACACACTTGTATTCTCCTACAACTATCTCGATTTTCCATGTGCTATCTTCCTCTTGACTTGTCCAACCCAAGGAATGTACCCCTTCACTTATCTCAGTTCATCACGCATACCATTTGTTTATGAGCATCTCTTTGGCATAGGTAACGAGGAATCTCTCTACTGGGAAACTCAAGGAAGTTCACTGATAGGAAAATTATCGTGAAAAATAACAGCAATCACTTGTTGTTACAGTGCAACTCACACAAGACTAGTTCACTCTTCAAGCTTGAAAACCTAGATCTTCAGTCTTTTACTCCAAATATGCTTCATAATTCACGCTCCATGGTTGATCTAGCTCACAAGATCTTATTTTTTTCTCTCTACTTGTTATTCATCCAAAAACATGATTTTCTAAAACTCCTATAACTTCTCATACAAATTTTCTTTCTTTGTTTGTGTGTTTGACTAAACACGCTTCCCCGAGCTGATTGTACTCAACCCCTATGCACCCAATAACTATGGGAGGAAACTCCTCACACCTACCCCCTTACATGCATTGAATGATTAGCTTTGGGAACACTCAACAACAAAATACAAGGTTCATGTACCAATAGTAAATTTAGGAGGAAGGTTGAATTAATAGGCATGGTTACTTCCCCCTTTGACCCATCTTAGTCATTCTCTTAACCCATCTTAGTCATTCTCTTAGACCCTCCCCTCTCTTGTATATTAATAATCCCCCATCTCTATCTATGTCCCCAGTAGTTGGCATCACATTTTATTTATTGAAATTCAAAAATATAATTCACATATACATAGCCACACATTATATATACATTAAACATTAATTAAAATCAGGATTATGTTGGTGACATTACAAAGAGTACCCGTAGGTGTAGGTGTATCAAGGTGGTAAACCATTGGTTCAACAAAACAATCAACAAGCTTTGGTGAAGTTGACGCAGATCTGGTGAAGGTGATGCAGAATCGATGAAGTTCATGAAAAGTTCGTCAAAGTGAAACAAGGTTAGACGAAGTTGACACGAGTTTGGTAAGAAAAAACATTTGTAGTGGTAAATTTAGTGATGAAATTTATTTCGTATGTATCTTTGTAGATTCAAGTTTAAATGAAGATCACTTGTATTTATTGGATTTTTAATTATCAATGAGGTATTTCTGAAAATTATTGTATTGAAATTTATATAAAATGTCTTTAATGGGAACCATGTCGTAATTATATATTGCTCTCAATTTAATTAAGTTGAGATTACTTTATATTTATAATATTTGAAAATATATTAAAAACAAATATTTATAAGATTTGAAAATATATTTAAAACAAATAGTAAAGAGAAGAATTATAACCAAGGATAAGGTGAATATCAGTCTAAAATTTTAAGATTAATTTCAATATGTATGTAAATATAGCGATGTATAATTTCTGAACTGCAACATATAGTAATGAATAGGAATTATTTCGGCCTCTCCTCTACATTGCTACCTTCTTAAATTGTAACCTTAAAAGTTGAAAAACTTCAATAGAGTTGAGTACTCCTCATACATATTAAAAAAAAAAGGGAATCGTCTCATTCGATTCAGACCTTGTATCCATATTAGGGCTTCTCCAAGTATCAAGCTCTTAATCATTTTAATCCTAAGACATTCTTTACTTTGCATAAAATTTTGTCGACAGAAACCAAGGTTAGATGAGATCAGTTTTAGTATTAATAATCTGTCACACAATGCTTACTGAAGACGACGTTAAACGTGACTTGTTTATTTTTTGAATTTTTTTTATATTAGTGATTAAGAAGTAGTTACTGAATGGTAACCCTCACAGTATCCTATTTAGGTATATTTTCTCTGTCATCTTCTATCCCGTGTTATCGATTTCATGGTATTCGGTATCGAATTGTATTTTTTCAATTCCTAAATTATTCAACACTCAATCTCTGTCATCATAATTGCGTCTGCCATATTAGACAAGAGTTAGAATTTAAGTGAAACACTTGGTATCTATAGAGCCAGTTTTTATTCGACTTTCTCCTTGTAACTTACCAACATGCATCTTATTCCCTTAACCTAGATTTAAGTAGATAGTTGTAGCATTGTTTTTAGTAAGTTTTACCCTCAATCAAATAGAACCATACGTTCAGGGTTTACACTAGCACCAACACAATTGTATCCATACAATGAGTAGTTAAATTGATAGCTAACCCTTTGTTCTTGATTGTTAGTTCCCTTGAGTACCACGTGTATAAACTGGGATAATTGCGTGATGGTTAATCAATCTATCAAATATTGTTTATGTGATTAAATATGTATTATTGCTCATTATTTACATATATCACATGGATATTAGTAGGAGGACTAGAGATTTGACTCAATGTTGTTTTATAAAGACACAATAAACATTAATTATTAATTTTCAAGTAGCATTTAAAGTAGAAGATACAAGTGGAGATCAAATTACATTAGTATTCGAAGATAGTCGAATGTTTAGTAACCCATGATAACTATATTAATATAAAATGAGTTTAGACTATAACTATCATGAAGTATTATTTGCTAATCCATAGGCAAAAAACCATTAAGTTATAGTGCACACATTATCTATTCATGAACAATGCAATCACAAAACAATCACCACACATAAACTCATAATTTACCTTGGAAACCTGAACATGAAAACGAATATTCTTTTGGGTTCGTCTAGTCTCTTTATTATTCAATAACGGGAAAGTTACAAACTCTTTGGTTCGTCTCTATGCTCCTCAATGACATCTAGGAAGCCTCTCTACATTATTCACAGCCAAAGAACCCTTTTCACATTGTAGGGAAACATAATATAGAGGACCGAGTCGGCCGATAGGATAGCTAGTAGGTCATGCATCCCCAATGCTTTAGCTTATCTACATTCCTCTTATCTTTCTTTTGTTTGTTTGTCTGTCTTTTCTTCCATGTGGAAAACGTTTTATGAAGGTCTCATTATTTATTTTATACAATAATATATTGGTAAGATTTGCATATATTGCATACAAAATTGGACATCAATCATGATGGCATGGGGCCCTTCACGCCAACAAGTCGATCTTCTTCTTCATCCATAGCCTTAAATTTTTCCTGTGATGATCATCCTAGAGCCCGTGCCGATAGACAAATGTTCTTGTGGGATCTGATTCAGATCACACCTCCCTATTGGGAGGATTTTGGTCCTCAAAAGTTTCCAATGATAGATGAGGGAACTTGCTTTCAATCTGATTCCTCTCATACCACTTATCTTTCCTTGTAGTCTATCCATTGAGACCAATCTGCCACATTTTTTGTTGTCCTTTGCAAGTTGTTCTCTCCTTCTGCTACAATATTTTGTCTTCCTTCAATTCCTCAAGACTAAGAGGTGCAAGGTATTCAACAGTTGGAAGAACCCGATGTTCGTCCTCCTCATCTATCATGGAGAGTTCAAACAACTTCAAATTTTCTACGTTCACTACTAAGTTGATTTGCATGTAAGGTGGAATTTTCAGTCTGAAGGAATTCTCGTTCACTTGTTCAATGATCTCAAATGGTCCATATCTAAAGGGCTTGAGTTTCTTTTATTCTCCTTGTCGTTGTTCCTTACAGAGATAGAGCCACACCTTGTCTCCAACATGGAAATTATGATCTTCCCTGTGTTGATCATTCTTGGATTTATACAATTGTTGGCTTTTCTCAAGCTACCCCTGAACCCTTAAATGTATATGCCTGATCTTGTCCATGAATGTGTTTTCCTTCTATTATTTTCCCTATAGTTCTTCTTCTTCCTTATGGTGTCCATAAACAATATCAAAGGGAAAAGGAGGTAGATAACCAAAAAAAGTCTCGAAAGGAGACTTATTGGTAGAAGAATGAATGGATTTGTTGTAAGAATGTTGAATGTAGACTAGTTGTTCATCCCAAATCTTTGGATGTATGTTATTATAACCTCTCAACAATTGTCCCAATGTCATATTTACTACTTTAGTTTTTACATCAATTTGAGGATGGAAGGTAGTGAAGTAGTTCAACTTGGTATCCATTATGTCCCAAAGCACTGTCCAAAATCTTCCCAAGAACATGTTATCTCACTCAAATATGATGATGGTTAGAAATCCAAAATGTACCCAAACATGGATGAAAAATAGTTTGTTCGTCTCTCGTCCAAAGATTGTCTTCCTACAGGGAATGGGAATACACATTTTTCTTAATCGCTCCACTATAATGAACAAGTAGTCATAGCCTCTACGATTCATAGGTAAACCTCCAAAAAAATCCATGTTTATACTTTCACAAGGTCTTCTTGGTACTAACAATGGCATGTACAAGCCAAGTTTTTGGTTTTTTAGCTTGCTAGTGCTGCAAAGAACACATCCTCTAACAAAAATATCCACCTTCTCCTCCATATTTGGCCAATACACATATCGTTGCATATTCTCCATTGTCTTTGTCACACCAAAATTCCCAACAAACCTATAAGTTTGTGCTTCTCTCATCAATTGAACTCTTTTATCCCTAGATATGCATAGTTTGTCTAGCTTGTACAACATCCCATCTTGGAGGTGGTATTCATTTCCTTCCATGACAATGACCACCCTCTCCTTTATTTTCTTGTAGACTCCTCTAAAATATTCATCTTCCTCATGATATTCACTCAAAAGTTCATGAGTGAAAGGTTCAAGTTTCATAATCATTCAAGTTGTTGCAATCTTCTTTAGTGGTGGTCAAGAGAGCATGTCTGCTAGTCTACTAGTGACTCATTTCTTGTACTTAATCAGTAAATGAACTTGTTGTAAGAAACCTAGCCACTTGTAATGCCTCACCTGTTGCATATTGCTCTAACTCTATAGATATTGAAGGGGATGATGATCCGTGTGTATGATAGTCTATTTTCCCAATAGGTAATGCTTCCACTTCTTCACTACTTGTACAATCACAAAGAGCTCCTTATCATACGTGGGATAGTCAAACACTGCCCCATGAAACCACTTTGAATGGTAACACACAAGCATTCCTCCTTGCATGAGTACTACTCCTAATGCATATCCATTATCATCAGTCTTTAACTTAAAAGGTCGTTGCAAATTCGGCATGGCTAAGACTGGAGCATCGCTTATTTTCTTCTTCAAGTCTTCAAATGTTATTTGTTGTGTCTTACCCCAATGAAATATATTTCCTTTGGCGGTTACGACATGCATTGGCACTGCTACTGTGGAGAATTTTACAATAAATTTCCTCAAATACTGAGATTCTCTGATGAAAATCCTAATCTCTATCACATTTGTGGGAATAGGCCATTGGGTGTTGGCTACAATTTTCTTTGGATCTACTCTCAACTCTCCTCCTCCAATCATGTGCCCAAGATATATCAAGGAGGTATTTCCAAACTCACATTTTTGCAAGTTGGAAATCAATTAAGAGGTGCTCTTGCCAAGTGTTGCTAAATATTAGTATGTCATCTAGATATACTATTACAAAAGTGTCAATGAAGGGGCATAGTACATCATTCATTAGTCTCATCAACATTGCAAGTGTATTGCATATTCCAAAAGGAATTACTAACCACTCATAGAAACCTTGCCTTGTTTTGAACGTTATCTTCCACACATCTTCCATGTTGATCCTCACTTGGTGGTAACCTGATTTGAGGTCCATCTTAGTGAATAATTTGGCTTGTTGTAGTTGATCCAACAAGTCATCAATCATTGGCAAAGGATATTTATTCTTGATGGTGATCATATTGAGGGCACAGTAGTCAATGCATAGTCTCCAACTTCCATCTTTCTTTGGCACCATGAAGATGGGTGAACCACATGGTCATGTACTAGATTTGGTGAATCCTTTCTCTGACAATTGATGCAGTTGCTTCTTTACCTCATCTGCTTCAATGATGAACTGTCTGTACAACCCAATGTTAGGCAGTGGTGACTCCGGAAACAACTAAATCTCATGTTCAACCTCTCTCTTGGGTGGTAGTCCCTAAGTCTCTTGAAACACTTCCCTATATGCTTCAATCAGTTGTTGTAGTTGTTGACGTTGCTCGCCACTACATCCTTCCAAGGATTCCTTCATCTCCAACTTGTTTCCTTCTTTTTGTTGTTTTCCTCTTATCGGGAACAACAAGAAAAATTCTTTGTACTGCCCATGAACACTGATAAGAAAAAGATTAGATTTGTCCTTGTGTGCATTTATGGCATAAGCTTTTCCATCCTTGACTAGCCTATACTCGTTCACTAATTTGTGAAGCCTTTGAAATTTTTTGATATTAGTGATTAAGAAGTAGTTAATGAATGGTAACCCTCATGGTATCCTATAGGGAGATTCCCTACATTATATTATGTGTTGTGTTATCGATTTCATGGTTAATCGATATGTACTTGTATTTTTTATTCCTAAATTAGTCAACACTTTTAATCTCTATCATCATAAATGCCTCTCCCATATTAGATGAGAATCAACATTTGAGTGAAAACCTTGGTATCTCTAGAGATAGTTTTATTCGACTTTCTCCCCATAACTTCCTAACATCTAGCTTATTCCCTTAACCTTCATTTGGGTAGGTAGTTGTAGCGTTGTTTCTAGTACCTTCGCCCCACAATCATAGTCCACACAACGAGCAGTTAAATTGATAGCTAATATGTTGTCATTGTGTGATCATTAATCAACTTATGAAATGTAAATATTTACATGTGTAATGCCAGTCTAAGTTAAATACAAGGCTCGTTTTCTTTTTATTATTCTTAGAAAGCTCAAGATGTAATTTAGGAGAATTGAATCCGGTGGGAAACATTTCCCAAGCAAACTTGTCCTAGAAAATGCAAGGTCGAGACGAGTTCCACCATCTTATGCATAAATTGTGCAAGTTCGCAAAAGATTTTCGTTATATTATACACGATTGGGAAAGATGCGCAATCAAAACTTTCTCATTACTGATGGCTACGCAATGTCATGCAATAACGTCAATCATTTTGAGATTTAAAGAATCCTGTATTGTAACAGGTTATTCTAACATTTTGAGATTTAATGTGCGAATTGTGCACAGTCAAAGGAACTTAAGAGTAGTTGAAATGCTGAAGATTAATGTCAAAGACACTGAAGAGAACAGAACATGAAGTAATAATCCAGATATTACTTGTTATTTAGCTTCTCACTTAAACTGCTCATAATGTTTTCGCCTAAAAATAAATTGGTTTGGATGGATTGAGATGGAACGCTCAGTAAGCCTAATGATTAAGAACTTGTTTTCTTTTAAGGGTTCATAAATTCAAATCCAATGAATGAATAAAGTATGTAATCATTGTAACCTTTATATGATTTATTATGTATCTAAAATGGAAGTTAATGTTACTGATTGTTCAACCACATATGCTAGCTCAAAAATTCGAATTTAGAATTGCAAAAGGAATTTATTAACCCCACGCCTGCGGCCGCTACTCTTGACAAAGAAAATATTTCTCGATTCTCTAATGGATTTAGTAAAACGAAAGTAATCCAGGAACCTTCACAGCTGCAGAAATTTACCTATCGAAGAACCTAGTACAAGTCCTCCGCAATTAAGATCATGAAGGTTGTCTACATCCTATTTCTTTTGATACAGTAGGCTTCTCAACAAGAGGGAATCCATAAGTTTCTACTAGTCACCCAAAAAACCTCAATGAGGGTTGAGTGTTTAATAAAGGGAGAAATGTACAGCTATTGAATTAACTGCATGGCAATGGTAAGAGTGATAAAGAATTTTAGGCTTGCTAACCTGATCTTCCTTTAACTAAACTCTCGGTCAACACCAAATAGAATTTCAAATATGATAGTCCTGGTTATGGCTTCTACTAAGTTGATTGTTGCAGAGTTTTTGTTTTTTATCCTTTTTCTGTTTTATAATATCTATAGCAATTTATCGTTAAACGTTCAATATTACTTAGACTTTTATGATTGATATTCATTGTATTAATCTGAGATGATTCATACACGAAAAAATAAATAAAACTTCAAGAATGTAATTTGCTTTGTTAATGTGAATCGCCAATCAATTGAAACAAAATAAATATCTTCAAACCATACATCATCAAATGCCAAACTCAATCAAAATGATTGAATAATCTGAAATAAACACATAACAAATTAACCAATATTTGCATTCGATAAATGTATGATTAACAACCTTCTGAAAATTCTATTGAAATTATACTTGACCAAATAAGTAGCTCTAAATAGATTAAAATTAACTTCAAAACCTTCTCATTACAATGTATGCATATTACAAAAATAATATATATGTATGGGGTAATGAAAGATAACAAAATTTGCAATTATTAATAATGAAAATCTGAATGGATGCTACATTGGATATATATGGTTTACAATGGTTATTGAAAAATTACAACTAAAATTTTTTACTATTCCAAATTGCACTTGAAACATTTATATAAATCAATCATAACTAATCAAATAATTAACTTTAAAATACTTCTCCAATGAAATTGGATATCCTAGACTTTGTGTCACTTGTTGAAAAAATTTAGTTTACTTCATCAAAGTTGTGTCACTTTTGTTGAGTGAGTACTTTTCTTCCCCAAAGTCTCCCAAACCATAATGGGGTTGTATAGATATCAACAGCTAACCAAAATATTGGTGCTCAAGCTTGCAATCTTTGAGGTTCCCATCTCAATAAATACAGTAATGTTCAAATTCTCAAATAGGATTGTTCAAGATCAAATGGTCATTATGAAAACCATTCCATAATATGGTGTAAGAAGTCCCTTCTTCTTCCACAACACCCCCCTATTATAAAAAATGAGATAAATGACACCTATGATTCTCATGCATAATAAATAATTTAAAAAATTACTTAAATTTATTATTCATCAGTGTGTGTTGAATAGATGCAAATGTGCACATGAAATTACTAATTTTAAATTCAATTTATTTAATTTCCTTCATCCACCTTTTCTTAGCTTCCTAATTTTTCATATGTTTGTGGGTAAATATGAAGCATGTCAATGCAATAAGAGACAAATAGTCAAATCTCAAAACACACTCCAAATTCCCCCTACTATTTAGAGGGATAATTTCATTATTGGTCTCCATAAATTGGGTAATAAGTCAATCATCATGGTGCTAGTCGATCTATTTCCAATTTCTATTTTCTTCTTATTATAATACATCTTGTACCTAATACCATTCCATACCAAAAATATTTGAAGCATGGACTATGGAATGATATTTCACTTTTCATCACTCTTAATGTTGTTTCATTTTTGTTCATCTTCTGCTCTCACACTACCCTCCTTAATCACACTTCTTATTATGGACTTCCCTTTCTCTTTTTCTCCACATCATTGAATTTTCTTACATTTAAAGTTAATCCATCTTATAATATTCTTTTATAAATACATGGAAAAGACACTCATCTTTCTCAACTTGAATACTAAGATAGCTATTCTCTATAATAATTTGTTCATTACTCATAAGAATCATCAATTCAAACCAAATCAACACAAAATTCTTGTCATTTTCCAATTTCTTTTGTATATTGTCAATCCATTATATACTATCAACCCATTAATAAATAAGTTCCATCATCATATTTCAAAGTAATTTGCATTATCTATGTTTGTTTGTGCACGTCTAAAAACCAATATCAATGGAATGAAATATAGTGAATAAAAAGGAAACTAATGTCAAATTTAATTACCTCCACATGTTGTTTTATTGGATTGGTAGTGCATAAAAAAAACTAATGTCAAATTTAATTATCTCCCCATGTTGATTGATTGGATTGGTAGTGAGAGATTTGGCATACACTATCCCATCTTATCATTGATAGATGGAACTTTCAATGATATCTTTAAAGAATGTAAATATAAAAGAAAATCGTTGCATTCGTATTAACATATTTTTCATATTTGGTTTCAACTAATCATTCCTTCCAATCTCCATATGTCGATTGATTGGATTGGTACTGCATAAAAGAAACTAATGTCAAATTTAATTACCTCTACATGTTGATTGAACTTTCAATGATATCTTTAAAGAATGTAAATATAAAAGGAAATCATTGCATTCATATTAACATTTTTTTCATATTTCCTTTCAACTAATCATTCCTTCCAGCCATATCATTCGATCTTTATTTTTAATTATTGTTTTCTATCAAGAACCTTCTTTCCTCTCTCATAATATGACAAGCTACGCAGCATGTGCGTATGACATTGAAAGAAGCTACGCAGCATGTACATAGAGGTATATATTTTTAAAGAAGATAGAACCAATTTAGATTTTGATGGACAAAGAGTGAAAAACTCTTACATTTTTCTATTTAGAATTAAGATAAATATCCAGAGGAATGTGTATTAATTTTTGTAGACATATACAGATCTATCATACCCCGACTGAGCTCATATTTAAGGAGAAATTACCATTTTTACTAATCCCAATTATTTTGAAATAATTTTTTTTGTTAAAGGAAATGAAATAAATGGTCATTTGGTGAGGTTGTTGCTTATATCTCAGGGCCAAAATAACTTGTACAAAAGATGACAGAATATTATTTGAAATGGGACTTATTGTTTCCATTAGAACTGTTGATGGAGACACAAACAAGAGGAAATCATGCTTCAACCGTTCAGGACTTGGAGAAGCAAACCCAATTCTCGGAGATGATTCCCTCTTTCCTAAAAGGGCCATTGAACCATACATCCAAATAACTCAACAAGAGTTTGTGGACATCACCTGGGAAGTTGATGTTCTGGTGGTAGGCATGGTATTTCTTATTTTATTTACTCTCCTTATGCTCTCTCTAATCCAAAAAAGAGAGGAAACATGACTTGTACTACATGTTTTTCTTTCGGAAAGTTTGAAATATGGAACTAAATTCAGTTTAATTTTTTCCTCATTTTTCCCTAACCGATGTAGAATTTAACAAAGAAGATGTCAATATCTGGGTCAGAGAATTGAATATGCACTTAGAAATATATGACACTAGCCTCTCTAATGAGGTTCGAGACCTCTCTAATGCAATCCACGATAGTACCATAGACTTTCGCCACCATCCTTTGATTAAATTGCAAGTATTGTTCATTATGAGCCCCAATAAAAGACTTATCACATACTTAACTCAAGCCTACAGAGATAATTTTTGCTACTTTTGACAAAGTTTCTATGTTCGGTTCATGACCTTACCCTTACCATGCTCATAATGGGAGTAAACAAAATCCAATAAAACGGTTCATGACCTTACCCTTACCATGCTCATAACTGGAGTAAACAAAATCCAACAAAAAAGGCACAATGATACCCGAAAATCCAAAATGGGTGCTAAGCTGAAACGGTTTGAATATATTTCCAAAATTTGTTGGAGTTGATGGAATGGATCCTTGATCACATTACTGATGAAGAACTTTGAGAGGATGCTGTGCATCGAGCTAAAAACTTCAATACTGCAGAAGATTCTCACCTCACCAACTGACGATCATGAGAAATTGATTTTTCCATGTGTTATATTTCCTTGACATTTGTTTATGTTACATTTTTAAATCTCCTGGGATCGGTTACATTTTTAAATCATTTCAGTACTGAACCATTTATAAGGACCGGGATATAAGAGCCCCTTTTTAAACCTCTTTGGAATGGTGGGGGCAGTCTTTTGAATCTTAATTAGTTTAGAATTTTAATTTTGATGAGATTAAATTTAATATTAATTGAATTAACTTATTAAACTATTATATATATATATATATATATATAAAAGAATATTGTTGAAGATAATGAATGCTACAGAACTTTTGATTTATATTGTATGTAAAAAATTAAGACAAAATCACTATTTGAAGGTTGATTTGTTGGATTTTAGTAATTTTTATTTTTTTACATAATTTTTTAGATATATTTTATTAATAAAAATTATCTGCATTATAAATAAGAAGTTTGGGAAAGCAATATTTACATGTCATAATTTTATTTTTGAAAACAACCTGTTATAATTCATATACATAGTGAAAAGCGTCATCATATAACAACAAATATACTTCTATTTGAATTTACATCATATCAAAACCTTATAACAGTTCAATACATAGTTTTCTAAAAAAATTCAACTAAACTAAAAATGTTTTAAATCCTTCACAAAAAGAATAGCATAAATCCTTCACAAAAAGAATAGCATACCTAGTATATATACAAAAACCAAAAACTATTAGAACACTCACAACATAGAGTTTCATTTAATGAAATAAACTCATAAGGGATTGGATCATATTTAGTGAAAGCATCCTTTAATGAGCCCAAATGTGTGCCCACTATAAATTTTGTTTAGAAAGGGACTCGACCAACATGTTCCATTCTTTATAAACATAAATGAAAAAATATCGTTATTGATAGATTTCATATTCAATATTTCTACAAATATGGGTTTCAAAAGAAAAAAAATCATAGTGCATGTCCTTTTCAATCATTTTACAAACACATTTGAATCTCCTATCACTTGTATTTTTTAAACTCGCATTTGAAAAACCAACCTAAATATTAGTTGCCATGATTTCAACCATGGATTTTTAAACCTATCTAAGTTTATCTTGAATTTTTAAAAAAGTGAATTAGATAAAAACAATATCCCCCACTCCACTAACTCGTGGATCACTTTGAGAAGTACCAACAAAGAAATCCCAAGCCCCATATTTATAAATGGATTCAACCACCACAACCCTTGGAGGTTTCCCATCCCTTATTTCTTAAAGATCCTATGAATAATAAAACTCTAAGATGAAAATCGAATGGGAGGAGAGAACTTGTCTTCAAACAAACCTAATATATAGATAACCAAATTCCCAAAAAAATGATGAGACGGAGAGATTTTTGAGGGATTTAGTATTATAATTTACACACCACACTTCTATACATTCATCCATAGCTTCATCACCTTATACATTGCCAATATTAGTTAAAACTTCAATTTCGTTTCAGATTAAATTAGCATAAGCATAAGAAATGAGCATATGAGGAAGGAATTCTTCACAAACCTTACAAAGACGAAAAATGCCAATACCTTACCAACTACATTTTTTCATTTAATCCCAAGTAGTAACTTTGTTCATATGGACCATCCACATAAAAATTATTTCTTTTAGAGGGAACTTGAACTTCCATACTACTTTGAACCACCACTCCAAGACCTCCAAATATTCTTCCCCCAAAAATAAATTTCTAATCCAACTTTGAAGAATACACCCCTATTACAGGATTCTTAAACCAAACAAGTTCACCCTCTCATTATTTGATATTGGAATGAATTTCTTGCAATGTAGTTTGATATATCTCCCAAATCATACCTTCATCCCCAGTCAACCATAATCTATCTAAGGAAATGCATCCCTATCTCCAAATTGAAGAAATTTTTATATGAGCCACTTGATATAAGTTAAAAAGGCCCCTATCCCTTAGAGAAGAAACAATATTCCTTAGTATTCTAAAAATGTATCCACAACCAACCCATGGATATTACCCCAACGTAACTCTAGTTCTAGTCCCAACCCTCCTTGCCAACTAGTTCCCAAATAGGGGAATGGACAACACCACAACCTTCCAAATAACAAAGTAATTATGAAAATATTTGGTTGGAGGTATGATCCAATCCTTAATAGGCACAATATTTATGTGTTTTTTGCACACCACCTTCCACCAAATACCTTTCCCCTGAATGATCCTCTAGAAACATTTAGTCGTTGATTTTGCAAAAGAATGTATATTGTGTAATCCTTGTCCATTAAATCCTTTAGGAAGAAATTTTTTATGCCAAGTGACCCAAGGGAAATACTTCTTATCCCTATCAACCAACCACAAGAATCTAAATCTAGGTTTTCTTATATGCATAAGTCTATACGATCAATCAAACCTCTTCTGCAATTTAATTCAATTATGTATGATAAAAGAAAATGCATATTCCAAAGGGTGATTTTCTCCAAAGTATCCATAAACCAATCAAATTTAATAGCAAGGGTGAGACCAAGTTAACTTAGGTCCTTCAAGTATTTAGTACCAAGAGATAAACATGATTACTATAAATCTTCAAGTACCCTAAAAAAATATCTAGGAATAATATATATAACTATTCAAGTGCCTGATACAAAGGGTGACATTCCCCTACATACCCATCAAGTAATACCTACCAATAATTACCAAGGGAGTCATATTCATGCATACCTTTCAAGTATGATTTTTCAATGGTGGTTGATGATGTCAAGGTTGGGACATAACTAACCCAACTCATTCACCATTGGTGATAAAATAGTGGTCACTAAGGAATAAGGATTGGCACATGATTTCATATCCCTTAGCAAGACCTTGTAAGTGACTAAATATGCAACCTACCTTTATGACAATGTGTAACCTCGATACCAAATATATATATA
>JZKD02S1881523.1:55462-67339 GCA_000966675.3 Picea glauca | reverse complement strand
AAGGGGGAAGTCAAGGAGGCTAAAGTTATATTTTTAAGTTGACTTAAGAAAGGAAAAGGGATTAAGGGTAAAATATAACTCAACAGAAGAATAGAAGATTAACCCTGGGAGTTAATGTAACTCAATAGAGAATTAGAAGAAAAAAGGTATAAGTAAGAGGCTGGGGCGCACCTATTAGGCATTCTGGTTTTGGATTAGCATTTCCTTTTGCTCTTGAGCATTCAGTTTGGGGGTTTTTCTGTACAAACCCTTGTGATAAACTCAGTGGTGAAATATCCACTCACCTTGTTCCGCAGCTTGGTCTCGGGGATGAAAGACTCCTCCACACCATTCTAGTCTCATCCCATCTCCATCTAGAGATTTAGAAGGTAGTAGGATGTATTGTTCTTGTGTTTCTAGCAAGGGCACACCATCATCTAGAGGGAGTTTCGATCCAGCTTATCCTGAGGGCCTGTGGCCATTCCGACAGTTGGGTTTTGTTTGCAGGGGTAGGACCATCAGTTTGAGGGATTTTTTGGAGGGTTATCATCATTTTACATTTTTCTGCAGATTGGGATGTCTTGGAGACATAGGGGACATCCTGTGATTAAGTAAAGCTCATATATAGAGAGATCTGCTTGAGATCTGAGTTCGAAACTTCTCCCATGGGATTCATAGCCCGATCTATATTCTTGGAGAGTTTCAGAGCATTTGGAGGCCTCCTTCATCAGGGCCAAACCAGCTAGGGTTTCAATCATCCAGTGGGGCATACCATTCAATGGAGGAATTCAAATCTACAAGGTTTGAGAGTGGATTTGGGAATTTGGACATCTAGGTTGTCCTTACAGTTGCCCGATCTATCATTTGGCATATTTCTCAGGATGATTGGACACTTTTGGTAGTAGGGACGAATTATTGAGGGCTTCAGCATTCTAGCAGGGTGTGGAACTTTCTAGCTTAGACGTTGAGCATTAGTACAACTCAGATCTACTTGATTCAGTCTTGATTGTATATCCAGCCTTTGGGGGCTTATTTTGTATTTTCGGGAGCATTTTGTAGAAACTCATATCTATTGCTTGTACGACCATCTGAGGTTTATTCCAGATCAACCATCTATTGTATTTATCTTACATTGCTCATAATAAAAAGGTCATATCTTTGCTTGTGCTTCTACATATTGAATACATTGTGATCTTCATGAGTTGACGAATCTTGTATGCACTTAATAACTCAATAAATACCTACACATCAATAGATAGGTAGTAGTTAGTGATTCCAAGAAAAGATTCGGCTTGGGATCATTACATTACATAATGGGTTTCACCACTCACTGGTCAGAAACATACGTTGAGTTTTACAACTTTGGAGAATTTTACTCACAAAATCCTATTCCAAATCCCTAGGTCCTACACTTGTTTGTGTACCCTAAAAAATAAAACTACTTCTAATCAATTTTAATTATTCAACGTTAATTTTAATGGATTCTGCTTACTCAAGAGGTGTGATCATGAAAATGATGGTATTGTGACTGAGAACATATAAAAATAATCAAATATAAAAACACTTCTAAGTACTAGTCTCGAATTTCAAAGAGATGGTATGCTTCTAAATGTTGTTTCCACAATGTGATCTCTACACTTTAAATGAAGTGCAATCTTTCCTAATATGTCAAAATCAATGCGAAGTAACCAAAGTTGAAAATGCCATAAGTGAAATGCAAGAAAGAAAATATTTTTATTTTATTTTCGATATAATAAAAAAAAATGCAAGACTGAATAACAATCTCATAGGAAGACCCTACTGCAAGAAAAAAGATATAAGCCAAGAAATATACGAAGAATAAACTACCTAGACTAGTATGCAAGGAAAACAAATGATAAAAATAAAAATAAAGGAGTTCGCCAAAAAAATCAACAACAAAACAACTTCCTATCACTCTGTAGGCACTTAACATTCAAAATAGGGACCCAAGAAGTTTTAGAAACCAGTAAAACTTACCCAGTCAACAACAAACTAAGCCAAAAATGGTTAAGAGATGATGTACATGATTGTTCAAGGAGCATACGTGTATATATGCACCATGTTACACATTATTTTGGTTACCCCTATGATCATCGATGATATGTGTATTGCTTACTTCTTTTTTCCCTGAAGCTACTGAAGAAATAATCCTTTCTCCATGGGAAATAGAATCATCCTTTCTTTATTTAAAACCATACCAAAGAAGATCGTTGCACCTTGCCAAATGCTAAGGGTGTGACGATCACTAATTGTCACATGCTACACCATGGTGGAATGTGACGTCGTTGCATGTTTCTTATGTTTAGGGTGTGACTATGCTCAAAAAAAGGAAAAAGGTGAAATTATCGAAGGTTCTAGAATGGAATATTCAAGAGGATGAGGTGGCCTCCGATCGGTTTGGATCTCATTCGCTTCTCTAATTTAGTGGGATCATCCTAATCTCTTCATCCATATTTATTCACTCTGTAAAAAGAGGGATCTATCATGGGAAACGTTAGGTTGGCTTATGAATGAAGAATTATGTTGAAGATTGTACTTGTGATAGCTTTGCTTTAGATTTCCAAGTTAGGTTGTGAATACTCTTCATCCCCAATATGGTCGCTAATTTTGTTACTGGAAAAATTGGCAAATTGGTAAGTGTTGAAACAAACCAATCTCCTGAAATTCAACAAGAAATTAGAACAAAACATAACAGGACACAAGCTTCTCCTTAGATTTCATTGTAATGTAAACTAGTTCAATGAAGGATAAATGACATACTGTTTAAACGTCATTTTATCCTCGCTAGTGTCGTCCTTGCTACATATTTGGATTTGTTGGATGTTTAACCTATTAAAAATAACAAACCAACAAAAATAGATAATAATGATATATATATTCCAATGAAACCTATGCATAAGATCAAGGATTTATGAAATAAAAATGGAGACACCACCACTATTATTTCCCCCCGATTATTGTCGAGATTATTTCTTATATTTCGCTGCTTCGGATCATACCATCACCATGTTTATGGTCCAAGATGATTATTTTCATGATGAACATGGCATTTACTATTTAATTTGGAGTCTTATGACCACCGAAATAAAATACATGCATGTGGAGAAATTGGCCTTGGCGGTTGTTCATTGTTCAAGTTGTCCAACGTTTTCGTCACTATATCTTATTGTGAAAAACCATGATTATTTATGATTTTAAATCTATGAAAAATATTCTTACATGACAATTGTTTGGGGGCAAATACTCCAAATGGATAGTGATTCTCTAAGAGTTTGATTTGGAGTTTGAGAAATCCAAGTCAAAGAAATATTTGGTATTTGTTGAGTTGATTTGTGACCTTTGCTCCGCTGATACAGAAAATGTGGAAGCAGATTCTTTTCCTGATGAATATCTCTTTATGATCAATTCAGACGATATATGGTATGGATACATCATCATTTATCTCCAAACCCAATCTTTTCAGCCTGATATATCTCGTGTAGATCATCGTCATATTCGATATCAAGCTTGTCAATATTATCCTTGGTGATACCCTTTATCGTCGTGGTATTGATTCCATATTTCAATGATGTCTAACCTATGATGAAGTTGAGAAAGAATTAAATGAATGTCATTTTGGAGCATGTGGTGGTCATATTTATGGGTATGCCACTTCCCAAAATATCTTACGAGCTCGTTACTTCTGGACTTCTCTTTTGAAGGATTGCATTATTGTAGTTCATAAATGTCACACCTGTCAAAAGTATCATGATAATATTCGATCACATCCTGATCCTCTCTATCCTATAGTTTTCATTGGTCCATTTTCTAAATGGGGCATTGAATTCATGACAAGTAACCCTCACTCATTCGAGGGGCATGGATACATCAATGTAGCTGTGGATTATTTCACTAAGTGGATTGATGTGATTCCTACATTTGATAACACCGGGAAAACTGCAACACTGTTCATATTCAATCATGTCATCACTAGATTTGGTGTCCCTCAAGCCATCGTCACTGACCATGGTACCCATTTTCATAATTTTATGATCTCTTAACTTACCGATAAATTGGGTTTATAGCATGAAAACTCAACACCTTATTATCCATAGGCCAATGGCCAAGTTGAAGCAATCAACAAATTTTTAATTACTATGCTTTGACGGATGGTAGGGATTCATAAGTCAAGTTGGCACACAATGTTTTTTTAGACATTATGGGACTATCTAACGTCAGTTAAATATGCTATGGGGTTCACTCCTTTCCAATTAGTGTATGGTATCCAATTCGTTTTTCCGATTGAATGTGAAATTCCATCTATGAATCTAGTCGTCGAACTTATCCCAACACCACAGTTGAAGAAGAATGTCTCTTGTATTTAATGCAATTATATGAGAATTGTTGTAATGTTGTGTTAGCCATAGAAACCCAGAAGAAACATGTCAAGGATCAGTATGACAAACATGTCAAACCTCGTGTTTTTTCTGAAGGATATTTGGTTCTTTTGTATGACCAAGATCGTGATTTGTTGGGGGAAGGTAAATTCGAACCCATGTGGCATGGACCTTATATTGTTAAATGAGTCTTAGAGAAAGGGGATTACAAGTTGTTTGATTAGGATGGAATCCCTTTGGGTGAATCCATTAATGGGATTTACCTAAAGAAGTACTATGCTTAAATTTTTTTGCATGAGTTATTTGTACTTTAATGTATCATAATCTAGTGTGCTTTTTGCCGTTTATTTTTCTTCCCTTAAACTACTTACCTTTCCTTGTGCTTGGTTTCCATATGTCAACATTCTTGCTACCCTATATTGGCTTTGTTGATGGTGCTAGTCATAGTACTCAAAATATAGTGTCTGTTGCATGGGAAATCTATGCACCTACGAATGAGTTGATTAGTCGACATGGTATTTTACTTGGTCATGAAACTAATAACATTGGGGAATATAGTGTGTTCATTGAGTTACTAACTGACACAATTTCATTTGGCATCCTTGATCTAATTTTACATCTTGATTATGAGCTCATGGTACTGCAATTAAGCAATGTTTATTCCATCTAAAGTCCTACACTATTACGAGTATACTTGAGAATTCACCTCTTGGAAAGAAACTTTTATTACATTGAATATCAACACATTCCTAGATATCTAAACACATTAAAAGATGCATTAGCCAATTATGTTTTAGATATACATTTGCACCATTTATAAATCCAAACATGCAAAAATAAAGACAAGTAAACTAGTATACATTTTATATTATAACGTCAAAATTTACAAAAAAGTGTGTCTTGAGACCAAAATGTTGAAGCACATGGCTTCATATACATATTCATGATGGATGTTGTTTGTGATAAAAAATCACTGCCCATGCTACATGATAGATTAGTCAACCTATGGATGTTGAAACGCCAACAATATGGCATTGGTAACGTCAAGGTAACTCATCCACAGTGATGTCATGGATTTTCATAGTCAATCCCTCGAGGTTGTGCTCAATATCCTCAAGATCCTCAACTAATACTCCTTGACCTGCCATTGTGCCTATCTCTCCACATTTGTGGATTGGAGATGATCGCGGAGGCCTGTAAGGTGCCACATCTACATTTTGAGAGATTTTGATTAGTCTCAAATACATAACATAAAAATTTCATAATTAAAATGTCAAAAACAACATATAATGAAAAAGAGTCATTTTTACCTATGTCTCCCCATTATGAACCCTTAGGTAGTCCCAAGTCAGGATCACCATGGAAATCAGTCTTCGCATATGAATAATCCTTGATCATGAATAGTTGATCTCTCAGCCACTGGAAGAATATAGGACCATATGTAATGGTTGGGAAGCCACCATGATGTGCCATCAAGGATACCCATCTCTTCATTCGGGGATCCTGTAGAGTGAGTACTCCCCAATCCACATGTTGTAGGTACAAAAATGGGACCCTTTCTAGGAAAAAGGATACCAAAATTGATCCATATCCAAATTTATTCAGTCGACCGCTCCTACACTTTGTTAATTGTTTCTTCATATTTTTTAGGAGGCCCTCACAACAGTTGAAAAATCAAGGCTCCATGCACCCAATAACATACTAAAAATGGATCTGCAAGGCCATGTGTGGATTTACACTCCCTGCCACATGATTAATGGTATAGAGAATGGTCCTCAAAGATAAGTCCTAAACATCCTTTATGGAAACCTTGCCACTATGTTTCTCTGTACCAGTTGTGTAGTGATGTGCTGCATAATAATCCATTGGTTCACCTCCTCGTCTACTTCCCGATAGTGAAACTCGAGACCCACGATGAGATAATCTAGTCAAGAAATAGATCTCATCAATATCTAGAGTGAGTGTATGTACCCTGACATGAAAGACTTGTTCGTTTACGTCCCACATTCGTACTATGTGCTCCAATAGAACTAATTGGGCCCTCATGCCCTGCACTTTGAATAAGTTAAGTGATCCGCACTCCCAGAGTGCCATGATAGTGTTGGGATCATTTCTGACAATGTAATATTCCACTCCATTCTCTCTTTCCTGTAATTCGAGCATTTTGAACTGTGGAAAGTCTACCAAACAATAATTAAAGATGAATTAGTTCATCAAAAATCCAAAACTGGGAGCTTCCCTAGTTCTTTCTCTCTTTTTATTTTTTAAATTGTGGTTGTCACAAGGGCCAAGTTTACCATAGTGCAGTGTCATCGCACCCCAACAGTGAAACTCCTGTGAAAATCCTATATCATCGTAGTTCCCAATATGGAGAGCCTGCGACGATCTGAAGGTGATCTCTCCCTTTTAAATTCTCCCATAAACTCAAAAATTAACCATAAAAATTGAAAAAAAATTCTATAGAAAGAGAGAGGGGTGGAAGAACACCAACCTCACAAAGAGGGCTTGAGAAATCAGCCATGGATCGCACCAAAATCATCACTTGAAGATAGGAGGTAAAAGAGGGTTTTTGCATTAGTTTTGGTGAAAATACAAGTGGAATGGTAAAATGAACTTGTTTTGACCAATTTAGCCTATTTTACCATTTTTTTAATTAAATTATTTAATATTTTTCAACTATGTAAAAACTTAATGAATTTTTGAAAGTGTCAATATTTTAGGATACAGGTTAGGCATTTGGAATTTGAATATGGATCAATCCTTTTTTATCATTTTTTTATGTGTTTTTCAAAATCATTTGATGTATATATGCTTTTGAGTTTTTTCAATAAAAAATGTTGAGCATGGTCTTTGTTCTTTCTCATGCTCGTAAAACTATGAGAATGTAATTGAGTAAAATTTTATCACTTTTTTGGACTCATAAAGGTAATACGAAAAAGGAACCCCTTGGAGTCCTCTTTAAGATCTTTTCAAACTCTATAAACATGAAAAGATAGCCGAGCGATCTTGTTCTTTTCATGCTCGTAAAATTATTTAAAGAAAATGTCTGATGATCGGTAGATTATCTCTTTTTCAGTCTCATTAGACTAATTTACGAAAAAGAACATTTTGGAGTTTTCTTAAAGTGTTTTTCAAACTCTCTAAACATGAAAAACCCTTGAGTTTTCTTTCTTTGGAGTCGTAAAACAAACAATGAAAGGCCCATACGGGACCAAACCACTCCTTCCTAGGGTTCGTTAAAAATATTTCGAGGGACTCGTCTGAAGGATGATCTTACATTTCAATCATATGTTGTCCTCCTCAAGCTTATGTAAAAATAAAGAGGTACTCGCTAGAAATGGTGGGGGGAAATTGGGAAATAAATGTACATCTGTATTGGTGTTAGTGGTAGTAAGTTGCTCTTGAACACAACACCCCCCTTCATTATTGTATCTCAGTTGGGAAATCCATTTGTATCTCTTTTGATCATCCATAAGTCTATATATTAGGTCCTCTTTGAGTCAATATTGCCAAGACAATTTTCGTGTCATTCATATGTTCAAGAGAAGTTCAACCTAAACAAGACTTCTATCAAGTCATCCATGTACGGTCCTCAGAATTTTACCATGTCGGCCTTCCTTGAGTTAGTTCCGAATCACTTTATACTCTGATCAACTTCAAATATGTTACATGTTTTGTTTCATTGATGGGGGATACATTAAGGCCCTCCCATGATGATTTTTTTTCCTGTTGACTTTAACTCATTATCCATGAATTAGACATAGAAATGATTTAGTACCTTGGAACCTGCATGCCCCAATGGCGGGTTTCCTCATTTTAAACAGTGGGTTCACATCATTAATCCTTGATTGGAAAATTCCATCGAGTGTTCAACTTTAGCTCATTAATTCACATTCATTGGATTGTACTAGAGTACCTTTGGGGTCATTGACATCAATGGTGATTTCCCTTTCACTTGTTAATGGTATCCATTAATGACCTATAATCAAGTGGTTTATACCATGTTTGACTTCGACACATGTAATCCCATAGATATATTTGTACTTCAGGATGATGGAAATGAAGACCCTGGATACTGTCACATAGGCCCAGCTTGCGATGGAGTATTCATGAGTTTGTACTGACACATAGATCCATCGTGTATTTCTCATGTCTATGTTCAAATTTGAGTCTTCATAGCATAGATCCACGGTGTATTTCTCGTGGCTATGTTGAATCATAATGACATGGATCTACAATGTATGATTGGTGGCCATGACTCACCTGACCCTTATTCTTAGATTCACTTGTAGTCAGAATATGGGAATGACTACCTGAGTGAATGGTATATTATTATGCAGATGTTTATTTGTTTGCAGGATTCTGACCAATGTGCTCCTTGTTATCGACACACACATTCTACAAATTATTCCAACTGTCACATGTTCCAACTTCATACTTTGGAGGGAATTTTGTTACACATTATTTTGGTTTCCCCCATGATCATCGATGATATGTGTATTGCTTACTTATTTGTTCCCTAAAGCTACTGAAGAAATAAGACTTTCTCCCTGGGAAATAGAATCATCCTTCCTTTATTGAAAACCCTACCAAATAAGATCATCACACATTTCCAAATGCTAAGAGTGTGACTATCCATGATCATTTCATGTTTCACCATAGTGGAATGCGATGTCATTTCATGTTGCTTATGTTTAGGGTGCGATGATGCTCAAACAAAGGAAAAAGGTGAATTTCTCAAAGGTTCTAGAATGGAATCTTCAAAAGGATGAGGTGGCCTCTGATCAGTTTGGATCTCACTCGCTTCTCTAATTTAGTGGGATCATCCTAATATCTTCATCCATCCCTCTTCACTCTATAAAAAGAGGGATCTCTCATGGGAAAAGTTTGGTTGGCTTATGAATGAAGAATTATGTTGAAGATTGTACTTGTGATAGCTTTGCTTTAGCTTTCCAAGTCAGGTTGTGAATACTCTTCATCCAAATCATTGGAGCAAATTTGTGTGTGTTGAAGAAAAGGTCCATTAGAATGGACCTTGAAACATCGAGGCATAGGTTGTATTCTCAACTTTCATCAATATAATGCAATGATATATTTATTCCCTATAAAAGTGTCTCCATTTTTATTGCATAACTCATTAATTTTATGCATGGGTTTCATTGGAATATATATATCATTTCTCTCTCCTTTTGTTGGTTTGTGATTTTTAACACGTTCGACATCCCACAAATCCAAATATGGAGCAAGGACAACACTAGAGAGGATCAAACATCATTTAAATGGTATTTCATTTATCCCCATTGAACTAGTTTATATTACAATGAAATCTAAGGACAGGTTGTGTCCTATTATGTTTTGTTCTAATTTCTTGTTAAAGTTAGGGAGATTAGTTTTTGTCAACACTTACCGATTTGTCCAGTAACACACCCAAAATACATACATCTCACGTATGTATGTGACTGTGAAGGGAAAACACATGTATGCAAAAAAATACACTGCTAGGGAAAGGATTAAGCCAAAAAACATAGATGCAAGGAAAAATATAGGCTATCAAACAACAAGAGACACAGAAACTCAGGAAAAAGAAGAGAAAATCAAGGATGCAAAACAACCAATACCCCCAAAAGGAGATATCCCTAGTGGTGTCACCAATTTTGTTACGAGGAAAATCTCTCTATGGTGACGGGAAAACCACAATAGATGGAAATGTTGTTCCTAAGATTGCTTCTAAGGCTCAAAGAATAATGTCAGGCATCAAAGTTTTAAATGAAATGTTTTTTTAAGTGCTTTTTCTACCTTAGGTTTTCTGAGAAATAATATTTAAATGAAATTTATGATAAGACAATACAGAGGTTGTATCTTGTTATCTGAGTCATAATTTTAATTTCAAATGATGTAGAAATGATTGAAAAAACTGTTAAAACAAAGAAATCTATCAATTACAGATAATTATTACCTTATTTGCAGTAGAAGAAAAATAGAAGATGTATTTTTGAAAGGAGATTAAGAATGCACTAATTCACACAGGTCACAGGTCTTGTTTTTACTCACAGTAATAATAGAGGAAAAATTGTAATTGAATGGAATTCTGATATAATATGATCACAATAGGTGTATTACTAAATTGTAATCATTCACTCTTCAATAATTACAGAAGAAAAGTCATAAGATATGGAGACACTGAGAAAACACATAAATCAAATTGAACGAAAATTAGAATCTTTGTCTGCACTTGTATTAATATTCAAAAATTTCTCTCTTTTACATTAGGATAGAAGCATACATGAATAGAACTAAAATATATCTCTTTATACAAAATTTTCTCAATTAAAAGTAGTTGGAATTTCCACAATATAGTCTCTAAAGATAAAATACAATTTGAATGGACAATCATAATGTAGATATTGTTGAGTTTTTATTTGATGTGTTGGTGCTTAATATGTTCCTTCATTTTCTTCCAGATTCACTCACTTTCCTTTGTTCATTGAACTGGGTACACATGTCCATCAAGGCTACCACAAATCTTGAAGGTTCAATTTTCTTGTTCAATTCAAAGGAAAACATCTTCTTTTGTACTAGTGGCAATTTCGACTGGATCTTTTTCACTTCCTGGGTTGTAATTTGATACTGTAAATTTGGCTTCACCAAGAACTCATTAATTATAAGAAAATCAATATGATTCATCTGTTGAATGTAAGATTGAATATTTTCCTTATTTTTTCTGGATTTTTCCTTATTCATTTCTATTTCAATCTGCCCCAGTGCCTCTGAGATATCATTTCTTCAAATTCAACCAATATTGTATCTACAAAAGATAATGTCTCCAGAAAATACTCCTTTACCTCTATGGAAAGTTTGTTTCTCTCTTCCAGATTTGTCTCCCAAAATTTCAAGGCCATTTCACCCTTTACTTGTTCATTATGTGAGAAAGGGGTGAGACCAGGGATATTGGATTTCTCCCTCCATATGATGAATTTCTAAAACTTGGATCTAGCCACACAAACATATTTTTATTTCACATAAATACTTTTCAGAGAATTATTTATTGCTTGATAGTATTTATGAATAGTATCCACCTTTTGATATAGATCTTTCTGGATAGTTTCCAACTTCTCATTGATTTCAGATGCTTGTGCTTTGAAATCAGTGATGTCTATTGTTGTATTATCCACTTGGGCTAATTTGGCCTGTAACTATTCTATAAAATTGTCCTGTTGAGTGATCATGCCTTTGTTGGTCTATGAACTCTGGTAAATCAGCTTGGGTTTATCTTGTAATTGCTTCATCTGATGCTGATAATTTAAACTGATTTTTTTCTGTCTTGATTCATTCTTCCCCTGACAATCTGTTATGTGTTGTGTATTTTATTCTACAATTCTTCCACCGAGAGAGATTTGTGTTGTAGTTGTTTGGTCAGATTATCCACTGACCATTAGTTTTCAGTGGAAAAAGACACTAGTGAATCTGCAACCTCCTTGGAAAACTCAGGATCATCTTGTCC
>JZKD02S1881523.1:30432-54173 GCA_000966675.3 Picea glauca | reverse complement strand
GGTTTACTTAGGTCATTAACCCGCCGATTTTACGGATCCGGCTCTGATTTGAGAGTCAAATCAACTTGGGAGCTGGTCCGTAGGCGGTTGGGAAGCCGACCTATTCAATTAATGCACCATATTAGCAGATGCGCGGGTTTTTGTGTTGACAGTCGCGCGTCGAGCACGCATGCGCGCATAACACGTTTTTGTCCTGCGCATGCGCACGCGCACCATACTGCTTTTAAGCACCCTTCAATTTTTGGTTACTTTGTATAGTTTTTGGCCCTTCTGGAGTGCCGTGAACTTAATTCAGTGCCATGAATGACTTCATTGCTGTTTTGATGATGCAGAGTTCTTGTCACCATGTGCAGACGAAATTTCAGTGATAACAATCACTTTTAGGTTCTCAAGTCAAAAAGAGCCGACAAAGGTCTTCTGATGGATGATAACTCTTCTGGTGTGAATGTCGACATTCTCTAGAGCCAAACTTATCATGTAATTATAGGTTAAAATCTTGGGTTGCGCAACAATATTATGCAATTCTGACTGTGCTACCAATCTGATCTTGGATGAGAAGGAATCGTCATCTTTCTCGGCTGAATCATCTAGAAAATTAATAATCTCTTGTTCTAATATATCATAAAAATTCTTCCAAGACTTGATGGTATTCGTAATTCACGAAGTGGTGTCTGATGGAATGTATGTGTTTTGATTGGAATCATCAACTGATGCATATTGCTTCTTCGTAGCTTTGTGTGGTGCCATAATCCTTAGGGAAATGAAATTATCCTTCCTGTAACAAGATAAGTCTATAAGATCTTACTCAATGAAAACTTCTAATTGCAAATGGTAAAATGACTTGAAATTCGAAATGTTTTATTCATAAAGTCTATCGATCTACTAACAAAGAATTTATTAAAAAATTAATGGAATTTATTACCTGGTGATTCACAATCTTATTCAAATCGTTAAATTTATCCAATCATAAATATCATTAATACTTCGACGGTTCAACGTTTAGAGGTTTTGAATGTGACAAGGAAGAAATTTCCCAAAGGTCGAATTCCTGAAGAATTTAATCTCTAATTAATCAATTTCATGTTTTAATTAATCATGTTTTAAACATTTTATTAGCCTTAAGTACTTTGAAATCTCGATATTAAAGGGTTTTGGATGAAGGATGATAGAAATCCTCTGAAGGCCGAATTCCTAGAGTAAACATTTATAATCGTTACATATATATTTCGGGTTTCTGAACTAGAGAGCTCTGGAGTTCTGGGAGTTCATTTTCTTTAAAGTGCGGTTCATACTTCGACGATTCGATGTTCGGGATTTTTGGATATAGCATGAGATAAATTTCTCAAAGACCGAAACTATGGATTGATTAAATCATAGTTAATCAAGATTAATTAAATTTATAGACATTTTATTATCTCTTTGAAACACTTTACTTTTTTTGTGTTATTCAATACTTTGTCATTTTGACATTTCAGCGGTTGTGAACCCAATATTTTTTTAAACTCCCGAAGTGACATGGCATAGATGATGTCATTCTTTGTGACTTGTCAAGAAAGGAGGAGTGGCATGTGTCATTCGAAATTGTGTGAATCAACTAACACAAATGTTAAAAACAACTGCCATGTGTTAGCCTAAAAAAGACTAAAAGACATGTGTCTATGACTCATCTGCAAGTCCTTTTAGAAATTGTCACGAGGAAAAATCTTCGGGACTTCGTGAATTCAGGGGTTTTGTTGTTCAGATTTATTGAAACTCCCGAAGCACAAAGTTCTGAAGTTATTGTTATAAACTTTTTTTTTTTTAAATTGGACAAATTTTACGTTTCATAGGTCACAAGAACCGTTTGATTAACTTAGTGAAACTCATCGATGATTGATACTATAAACGCCTTATTGATCTATAACAACCAATGGATTTATTTTAAATTAAAAGGCAATTTCCTAATTTTTGTTTTTTTTGAAATTTTACTTCTAAGAGATAAAAACAAAAGAACAAAAGTTCAAAATTCTAAGTTTTCTAACGTAGGCTCCATCTGGGTATTGTGTCTTTTGTGATGCACGAAAGAACAGTAGACCAAGTTCCTTTATTGGGTAGATGGATTCATTATTTCTTTTTTGAAAAACACTTTCTGGTTTTATTTAAGAATTAATCATACATAGAAAAAATGAACTTATCTAAATCCAAATCTTTAAAAAAACACACTTCATGATTGATCTCAAGTTAGGCTACTAAATATTTCCCTTTCTTAAAATTGATTTCAGAAATGTTTAAGATAATCAAAATAATTTTAACTAAAATATCATGCTTTGACCGACTTTGTTCGCTTCAAGGTTAAGCCGATGTAACATATTTATTTATGGAATCCCTAGTTGGTTCAAGATGCAAATATCATTGGAAAAAGAAATAGATAACAGAGTATGATATAGACATAGGTATGACATCCTTACAGATATCATATATATCTCTTCACTTCCAACAAGCATGTCCAGTACCCCGGTGAATTTTTCTACTTCTCCGATTGAATTTCCTTTCACCACTTCAATTAGCGAATTTTCATTTCTCTTAAATGAGGGCAATCAATGTATGAATTTCCTTTCATCATATATTTTAGACAAGATGGGGGAAATTGAATTATGAGTTTCCTTTCATCATATATTTTAGACAAGATGGGGGAAATCGAATTATGAATTTCCTTTCACCATCTGTCTTGGATTTTAACAATTTGAAGTGGGGGGAATCAGTTTTTATGTAACATACAAGGGATGATATATATTTAAAATCTTTAAAATGAAAAAGAAAGTCTGTCCACAATTTTAAGAATACTCTGAAACTAACTTTCTTCCAATTTTCAATACACCTTTGCCCATAGGGGAAAACTTTTTGGGAATTTGAATTATTTCAGGAATAAACCTTGAGTGATTTGTTTAGTTTAAATATGATATCATATCTAAAATTATCATGATTAGCATAGACATACTTTTTCAATTAAAATCAAAAGAACATAAATGTTTTCACCTAATCTTGTTTTGAAAATATTCTTTTGAGTTTTCAGAGTCGGGGTTAGTCTCTTTATTTCTATGAAGACTAAAAGGATGAGAAAGGTGAAATAAAATCTGAAGTGAAGAGAACATGGGGAGAGGAAAAAATAACCAAATCAAGGATTTAGAGGATCTGAATAAAAAATGTCAAAATTCCACACAATTTTGTGTATTAAGTTCAGACTTCTTTCGAGCTTATTTATTACTATTTTTATGTTTCATATCAGAGATGGATTTTAGAATTTATCAGCATGATACTTCAAGTTATATTTTTCTACAAATCCTATTTTTAGGTCAGGTGATAATATCATCATGAGAAAAACTTCCTTCACATTTATTTTAATCATTTTATTTATTTTTATTTTATTCAGACTATAAAAAAGACTAGGAACTCATACCTTGTTTTCCTTTTGAATTTTCAGCAAGGCAAATTATTTATTTATCACCTGTTTTTAGAGAAATCAAAATGTTGGAAAGACGAGTTTCGAGTTTTTCTCGAGCCTCATCTCCTGTTCAACAAGATCTATTCCGCAAAAGGAATGAAATAAAAAATATTAGATAAACCTGTAGAATAAAGATGATACATGATGAAGATGATTTTAATTTCAGTAATCCTCAAGAATATTTTAATATGCTCTCTGTATTATCCTAATTAGCTATTGGATAAATTTTGTTTTATACTGTAATGTATTTTTCATTCTCTAAATTTATTTTTAAAATGAAGTCAAGCAATCATAATTTTATTGAAAATATTTACAAGTGATCAAATGACTCAGATAATTTACAAAAAGAAAAGAAAAATTAAAATCAAAATTTCCAATGTCAATCCAATCATATATATATAATGGAAATATAAAAAGTAACTACTGCATGAAATGTTTTAAATAACTCCCATTGATAGGGTCCTCAAGAATCTCTCCATTAAGATTTTCGAGCGAGAATGAGCTTTTTCCTTCAACAACTGCAATTTTGAAGGGTTTGAACCAGAGATGATTGAATTTCCCATGTTTCCCTGTATCTTCCTTTCTAGCTTCCCATTTTAAAACTAAATCTCCAAGAATAAACTCCATGTCTTTATCTTTCTTATCAAAAAGGGCTTTCATTTTATCCTAGTATTTTTGGAGTTGCTCATCTTCTTCTATTATGTTTTTTTGTACTTCAATGATTTGATTTATTATTCTCGTAATATCATTCAACTATTCATTTTCATCCTGCTAGAGTTTCATCACGGGAAGAGAGAGATTAATAGGAAGAATAACATCAGTACCATAAACTAATTGGAATGGAGACATACCTACAGATTTTTTGGTGCCAATTATGTTTTCCCACAAGGCATATTTTAAGTGTATATTCCAAGATCTTTTATTTTCTATCACAACCTTCTTGATTCTTCCAAACCATTTCCTTGAGGATAATAGGTTGTAGAATGACCTAAATAATATTGTATTTTTGACAAAAATTGACCATTGCAATAGATTTAAAATCCTGGGCATTATCAGTGACTATTTTCCTAGGACAACCAAATCTTGTTAAGATGTTTTCTTCCAAAAAGTTTATCACTATTGAATCTGTAGCATTCTGAGTTGGGATGGATTCAACTCATTTCGTAAAATAATCAGTAGCGGCCAGAATCCATTTTTGTTGAGCACTTGATTATGGATGAATTTCTCTAATGAAATCTAAACCCCGTTGTTGTAAGGGAGCTTAAGCTTTTACTGGAATTAAAGGTAAGGTGGGAAGATTTTTCTTACCAACAAACAATTGGCATGAATTAAAATATCTGACCCTTGCATTTACATTGGTGAATAATTTCAACCAATAATATACCGCCCTTAAAATTTTGTAAGTTGTTTCTCTCCAAGCATGATGTCCTCCACATACTCCTTCATGAAACTCACCAATGACACCTTTTGTTTTAGATTCTATAAGGCAATATAACAAGAAACCCAGAGGATCTTTCCAATATAACTTTCCATCAATAATGAAATACTTAATTTCATGTAACTTTAAATTTCTTTCCTTAGAAGGAGTTATATCATTTGGACATTGAAGAGTAAGGAGATATGAAACAATGTCACTGTACCAAGATGAGGAGGAAAATTTATCTTCAATTTGAATAATAGGTGCTTGATCATCGACATTCTCTATATCTAAAAGAGACTGATGAGACTCGAAGTTATTTATTCTAATAGCTATGAAATTTGATTCGGCTAATATCCTTGCTAGACCTTGACCTTTCACTAGTTTATTTGGTTTAACTTCTAAATCAAACTCTTGAATTTTATCCAACCATCTACCTCTTCTTTCATTGTTGTTTGTTTGAACCAAGATATCTTTAATTTCATTTGTTGGTACATAAGAAATTATTTTTGACTACAAGACATATGTTCAGAAAGCTTTGTGAGCCTTCACCATCGCATAAGCTTAATTTTCAATAATGTCATATCTTAGCTCTGCATCTCTGAGGATTTGCTAAAAAATGCTATCGGTTGTTCGAATCCTTCTTCATTTTTCTGAAGGAGCACTGCTACAACAGTATGTTCAGATGCAAAGGAGAAGATTAAGAATTATTTTGTATAGTCAGGACTTACCAATATTGGTGCTTCTCCTATGGATTTCTTAACACGTTCAAATGATTCTTTTGCTTCTGCAGTACATTTTAATTCACTGTCCTTTTTTAGCATATCTATAATCAATTTGATTATTTCAGCAAAATTAGGAATAAATTTCCTCAAAAAAATTATTTTCCCTAAAAAATATGTAATATCTTTTCTATTTCTAGGAATACTAATTAGATCAATAGCTTTGACTCGTTTAGGATCAACTTTAATTCCATCCTTTGAAACTATATGCCCTAAACGTTTTCCTTCCTGCATGGAAAAGTGTGATTTTTTGGGGTTTAGAGAAAAACCAAATTTTCTACATTTGTCAAAATTTTGTCCGAGGTGCACCAAATGTTCTGCATCAGAATTAGAAAAAACTATCCAATCATCCAAATAAATAACGACAAACATATCTCTCTCACCAATGAATGTGATATCCATTTCTCTCTGGAAAGTTGATCATGCATTCATTAAACCAAAAGACATTTGATCATATATAAAATTTCCCCAAGGAGTAGTAAATGCAGTCTTTTCTCTATCATCTTCATGAACAACAATCTGATTGTATCCTGAGAAACCATCGATCATATAAATTATGTTATCCCCCACCACTTTCTCTAAAACATGGTCCATTTTTGGGAGGGGGTAGTTATCTTTAAGAGAAGACCAATTTAGGTTCCTAAAATCAACACAAAGTCTTATTTCTCCATTCTTCTTCCTAACAGGGACCAAATTAGCCACCCATTTAGAGTATCTGAGGGGAACAATGATTTTTTCATCAAGGAGTTTTTTAACCTCGTTTTCTATTATTGGTAGAAGAATTGGGTTTATCTATCTAAGATTTTACTTGAAAGGATTGATACCATGTTTTAAGGGGATATTATGCTCAATAAAAGAAGTATCATAGGTTTTTTAATATTTGTAAGACCATGCAAAAAAATATTTATATTGTTTAAGTAACTCAACATATTTACTCTTTATTTGAGTCAGAATATATTTAGATATTTTTACCATCTTGGGATTTTCATTTGTTCCTACATTACAATCTTCAACTTCTTCAGGTTGAGGATGCAAAGTAGAATTTAATGGTATATCATCTTCGTCAAACAACCTTTCCAGAGGGATAAGACCTGTGGGAATTTGATTTTTTTTTAAGTAAGAGAATTCAATGCTTTGCAATTTTATATTGGAACTTTTTGGGGTTTTCTCCTTCCTGCATAATCCATGCAAGATCATTCTAATTTTCTTTGTCAATGCGGGTCTCAGAAAAATCATCTACCATTTTCATAAACTGTTTGATTTGTTCATTATATTCAAATAATTTCCAGTGTTGAACATTGTTTGGAATTGAAGGTTTATGTCTCATATCAATATGATACTTCAACTTCAAAACAATAGGTGGTACAAAAGTTGTAGTAGCTTTGGCTAAGGAGGCCGCTTGTTGATTATGCATTATGGAAATAGAGTGGATGTTAAAATACCGGAAATTTTTTCCATGATGTCTGGAGAACAATTTCTATACGACCTCAATATAGTATTCTTATCTTGGTATTGTTGTTTTATTTGTTTTACAATTAGCTCACCATCACCATAAACTATCAAATGTTTGATTTTTTGTTTTCTTTCAGCTTCTAATCCTAAAACTAAAGCTTCATATTCACACACATTATTGGTATAATAAATATCCCATTATAATCTATAAGAAAATGGAATGTATTACTCATCACTTGGTGCCACAAATAAAACTCCATCTCCTTCTCCTTCGCAAGATAAAGCACCATCAAAGGACATTTTCCACATCCTCTCTCTAAAATTTATATTTTTCTTTGAAAATTCTATTTTTTTATTTTATTATTATATACATTCTTCAAAAACATCATCTATGGATAATATACAATTGCCTAGATCTTTATCAACAACATAGACTGGGTAGTTATTAGGGTTTTTAGGGTCACTTACAGTATAAGGCAGTCTAGTTTCTCTGTACAATCGAGTAAATTGTCCACCAAAAAATGGAATTTAGCATATGTCATGTATAACATGATTGATCCTCCTAGGTTGGCACCCTAAGATCTGGATAAAAGCATGCCATACTTGGCAGGAACGTTAGAAATAACCACATCCATAAGAATACTTTTCACAGGAACCTGAGCAAGGTTTACAACTAAATATTTAATCATACCCAAACACTTAACCTTTCTAGAATTAAAAGAGCATAGATCTTCATAAGGTGTGGTAATTTAGAGGCCCAATTTTTCCATGATAATCTTAGGCATCAAATTATGTGAAGCTCCTGAGTCTAACATACAATTGTGTAGTAAATGATCATGCACAGTCAGTGTAATATAGAAAGGAGCAAGAAAATCTTTACTATTTTCAATGTGTGGTCCAAACATGATTGTAGGTTTCTCATCATGCAAATTGATAACATTGTCTTGACATTCAAAATCAAAAAAATCTATGTCTTTTGTGATTTTATTTTTATAGATCAGATTTCTGGAAAGTTCAACCAAAGGCATTGGAATTTTAATTTTATTCAGTTCATTTTATAGATTGAAAGTCCCAATTGATTTTTCAATTTCCATGGTATGAACTTCAACTTATTTATTTTATGGCTTCTTGGTCAGTGCTTCTTTCTTTTCAACTTGATTTTCTCGAGCATCTTTCGTTTAAGTCGATGGTTTTGTAACTGCTTCCTCATTCGCTTTGTCTCGAGATAAAATCTTTTTTGGTGGAGCATTTATAGAAATTTTTTCTCTTGGCCTTAAATCATATTTATGTTGGAGCTCTACCATTATTGAGTCAACGAGACCTTTGTATGTAGAGTCTCCCAAATTGTTGATATTTTCATCGTCATTAAATAGAGATTCCAAAACCAAGGATTTTTGATAATCATGTTTGGTTAGGTGAGGCTCAAGATCATCAGAACTGAGGTTGTTTATATGTTCATATAATTCGTCATAATCTTTCACCTCATCTCCCTATATGATATTATCAGTTTTAAAAGGAGATTGAATATTTTATTCCTCAATTTTTATTTTCCTTTGTTGTATTTGAGGACTTATGTTAGGATTTCTCCTGAATTGATTTCTAACATATTGATCAAGTTTGGATTTTTCCATTTCCATGTTGGAAATATTATTTGATAAGTATTTAATCATTTTTTCCTCTGAAGAATTTTTTCCAGATCCAGAGGGCCTTGCTTGTTCTTTAAAACGCCTGGGTTCTCTTGTTCCCATCTCAAATTTAGTTTTTAAATTTTCGGATGCCATCATATTAGATTCAACCTCTATAACATCATTTTGCATCCCTGATAAAGTAGTGGATCTTCTTTCTCTCAAAATAAGAGAGAAATCAAAATCAAACTCCCTTGCAAAAGTGACTTTTACAGCTAGTTGAGAAGGCTTAACTTCAGCTAGGATCTTGTGATAAAGTTTATTAAATCTTTGAATAAATTCTAGGAATGATTTAGATGTTTTCTTTCTTAAGGATTTGAATTCGGTTAAGTAATATCGAGGATATTTTTTCTCACCCCATTGCCTTAATAAGGAAGTTTATAGATCATTATATGATGGTATAGAGTCCACTAGAAGCCCTTTGAACCAATTTCTTACATGTTGTTGGCCTTTGGTTATGGAAGAAAGAGAATATCACGGAAGAAAAGGTGAAACGTGAACTGCGCGAAAGGAAGGTTGACTGAGATCAAGTCAAAGTGGTTAAAGAAGAATAAAAGATGGAGCGAAGTTCGAGAAAGAAAGTCATTTGATGGGGAGATCGAGGAAGATAGATCAACAAAGAATATGGATCGTGGAAAGATCATCAAGAAGAAAAATCCACCAGTAGATGCTTTGGAGAACCTCATGGGAAGGAAGAAAAGACAGGTTGGCGAAGCCCTGAAAACGTGGGTCAGGTTGACCTAGGGTTTTGAAACCTAGGTTTCGGCCTAAGGATTTCAGAGATATATTGTAATGTATAAATAAAGGTCAAGAGGACCTAGGATGGGTTAATTCTAAGTTCATTGTTGTTAATGTAGAGAGAGAAGTATTGTGTTGTGAGAGCATTTAGTATTGTAAGATATTCAACTGGGTGCGAAGATCAACCCTGCAGTTGGGTGTGCAGGGAAGGGAGATAGAGAGAAGAGATAAGGAGAGAAGATATGTAAGCTAAGAGCACATATAGAACTGTAATATTTCACCTAATATATTATAAAGCACAGTTTTGTGGACGTAGCCCTAGGGAGAGGGTGAACCACATATATCTTGTGTTGTGAGTGATTGATGTTGTGTTCTTTACTTCTGTTACTCTGATGATGCATTAGTATGTTAGATATGATTTTTAACTGTGTGAAGTAGGTTTATGCTTGGAAAGAATAATTTGATCTATGTGTGTGGTTGCCTTGATTCCACTTGCATTTCCTTTGGTTTTAGACACATGTGTCATGCAACCCCCTATTTCTACTTCTGGTGAGACTGCATCTTCTTCACAGGTGTTGCTGAAAGGCCTAGGAGTTAGGGCTTGTTGGTGTGCTATTAGAGCTGAACTCTAGGTATGACCTTGTGCCAACAAATGGTTCTGTTGCTAGGACTAGGATCTTCTTGAAGGAGTGTCAAGGTGGTTTCCATCAAAGACAAAGATTCAGAAGTGGATATAATAACAAGAGAAGTACTTAGCAGAAGCTTACAATAAGAACTCTAATATAAACACAAAATACTAGTTGGGAAGGTATATCTTTACTAATATACAAGAGATTTTCTTTGGAGGGATTCTTAAGGAGATATACGAGTGGCTGGCCAGACTAGTAGATACCCAGTTTGAGATCATATCTAGACCGCCTGTGGTTTGGACATCGATGATGATCAAGAAGGTCAAGAGATTTGATAACAACGTGTCGAGAGCAATAGATCACTGGTTTGATAGCATCATTAGAGGATATATCACAAAGTTTGTTATTGATAGAGTAGAGTCATATAGCCAAGTAGAGAGATATTTCTTTAAGGGGCCAAGAGGAAATTTTTTACATTTTCTAAAGATGAAGATCAATATTCTACTACATGAGAAGAACATATTGAAGATACAGTAGTTGGTCAAACTGAGAGATAATGTTCAGGAATTTAGACAGCGACAACGACACAGAGGTTGGACACACACGCAGTGGGAGAATATTCAGATAATTCCCTTTGGTGGAATTGTTTGAGAAGAATCGCAAACTAACACAGGAAGAAGAGTTCTACAGTGGAGAAGAGGAAGAGTTACTGAGAGAGGAACATTCAGATCCTGCTAGGTCAGAAGAAGGGAAGACTGAAGAACCTCACCGAGAAGAGTAAGAAAATTCATGGATTGCACAGACTGTTGAAGTAAGTATTATTACGCCTCCTATTGTTTTAACGACATTAATTAACCAGAGTAACCTAAGTTATCAGAGCAGTTAGAGAACTGGTACAAGTGGTTCAGCGCACACTCAGTCAGGAAATCTAGGAAGATCTATGGTAGATGAGATGAGGCTACCCACCTTTAGAGGAGATGGATCTGAAGATCCTAATCAACACTGGTTTCTATGTGAAGTTGTATGGAGTATTAAGAATGTCACCGATGAAGATATTAAATGGGATCAATTTAATACTACCCTGAGAGACCGCACACTGAGTTGGTACATGAAGTTCATCCAAGGAGTTGTCTAGCTGAAACCGTTGAATGAAATTAAGACTGCATTGATTGTTGAATTCAAGAAACCCAAGTCGGAATTGCAGTGCATCACAGAGTTGAAAGAAATCAAGAAAAAAGTAGTTGAGCCTGTTTGTGATTTTGATCATAGGTTCAAGACCCTGATAGGTCATTTGAGTTTTCAGATCCTAGAAGAGAAGAACAAGGAATGGTTCATTGATGCCCTCCTACCACACATTAGAGTCCCTCTAATGCAATAGAATATTTCTTCATAAGATTAGGCATTGGAGATCTCCATGAAATATAAGCGAACCCTATGGAAAAATCCAACTTAGGTATGAGTCAAATATTGAGTCAGCTAACTAGCTTATCACTGCAGGTCGAAGATATGAAAAACAATAAGGGAAATGATAAGAGATAATACATATGGTGTATCAGATGTAAATCAAAAGGTCACTATAAGGAGCATTGTCCCCTGTTTCATGAATATTTGGCTTCAGGAGCCCCAAGCCCTTTGAAGCAAGTTACTCTACCTTTGTTTGAGGTATGTAGAAATATGCATCGCCCTGGAGAATGCTATTACATGAAAAAGTATGTTTAGACACCTACGAACCTCTTCTGCACATTCTATAAATTAGTGGGTCATGATGAGAAGGACTGTAGAGCTTACAACCTCTTGCATGAAAGATCAAGGGATATCTACAAAATTCAGGGAGAAGTACAGCAAGAAGGGAACACTATGCAATATAATTATCCTGGAAGAGGAAACTTCAACCCTTGTGGTGGATTTAGAGTAAGAGGACGAGGAGGAGGTATGGGTCGAGGTCAAGGCCATATCATTTGTTATAACTGTGCACAACTAGGTCATTTGGCAAGGGACTATCAAAACCCTTGTACCACTTGCAGTTACTGCAACTCATTTGAACATGTCATAGAATATTTCCCTACATTGTTAGCCAAACTTCAGGAATGACAAGGAGGAAACCAACAAGTACAAATAGTCACAACATAACCTCGTAGCGCATATCCTAGAGTCGTTGTTATCACTAGAGGAGGCATTGCTACAAGAGAAGACAGGGTGACTCTAGGGAAGACTATAGATCAATCAGGAGTCAAAAAAGATACAGAGAAGACACAAGAGTTTGATCCAAAGAAAGAGAAACAAACATTTGAGGAAGAAAGAAAATAATTTGGGAGAGATCAGGCTTCTTCATCAAAGGCTCGACTAGAAGTAAGAGAATGTGGAATGCCTATGGAATTTGATCAGTCTGCTTCACCCAGAGAAGGAAAATAGGTAAGTAAGCTCATGGAATTCTTATGCACTTGCATTAATTTGATAAAGGATGAGAGAATTGTACAAGAGCTACAAAACTTGATCAGACGGTATGAGCTGGGAAAGGTAGATCCCTTACTGAGTAGAGAAGTACATAAAGTATCCAAAAAGAGGACAAATAAGGAGCTACATCTGAATTCTTAGATTGAAGATTATGATATAGATTATGTGGTCCTCGACTTAGGGTCAGAGGTCAATGTCATGACAAAGAAGACTTGGGCACTAATGGGAAAACCTAAGTTGATCTATTCCCCCATCAGGCTTAGGATGGCCAATCAAAAGCCTGTGAGTCCCTTTGAAAGATTAGAACATGTCCCTGTGGACATCAATGGGGTCAGAACATTTGTGGACTTTGAGGTGATTGAGATAGTCGATGATAGTTGTCCTTATCCCGCATTGTTAGGAATTGATTGGTATTTCAAAAATTATATTGTTTTCAACTTGAAGAAAAGAAGAATGACATTTTAAGGTGATGGCCTTAGGGTCAACACACCTTTGGATCCCAATGAAGGTCACAAATACACAGAGCCCATCATAGAAGAATATCGTGCATATGAGTTGGAGAATATATACAAACTGACATCAAGACAACAAGATTACATTAATCCTACAACAGATGGGAATTTAAGCTAGAGAAGTGACAATGCATGTTCATCAGATTCAGAAGAATCACTAGAGAACTGGCAGAATAAAATGTATGAAGTATCTACACAGAGATTTTCTAGACTGACCAAAGAAGTTCGCTGAATTGGCACAATAGTAAGTAATTTACCCACATTTGATGGTTTGAATCACTTAGAAACTTTCTTACTAGAATTTGAAGAAACTATACCAGTACAACAAAGACTGTTGGCAGTAGACGAGGCTTTCAAAGCTACTCTAGCAAGATACAATGTTTCACTTTGATGATGACACAATTTTCAAAACAAGTCGAAGGATGCGAAGTTAGGTACAAAGGTCAAAGTTGTCTGAAATACCACGTGTGAGGTTGTGAGGAGGCCTGGAGCAACATTCCTTAAGAGAAGTGGGTGCATAAATTCATCAATACTCTAGACACAACACCTATCAACTGGTACCTTCAAGCGGAATTGCGCCTCACCACTACAGATTGGAAAGGTACGACTTAGAATTTTGTAGCTACATTTTTATTTAAAAGTTGGCACCCTCTGGTAGATCAAGATTTACAAGTTGTATGAAAGAAAGTATTTGAGGAAGAACCTAGCCTCCCTGTGGAGAAAAAAGAGGATGAATGGACTGCACCTCTTCAGAAATTGCAAGGATATTACAATATCAATGTCGATGAAAATGATGATCCTAGGAATGTGAACATCACAGAAATGGAAGGACAAAGAGACATAGAAGGACCAGGAGTAAAATGCCTTTTATTGGACAGCTAATCAAAATCAAGAAAGTTAATATTGGAACAAAGAAAACACCTAAGCTTGTTAATGTTGGAAATTATTGGGATGATGCCACTATTGATAAGATCAAAGAGTTACTGCACGAATATCATGACTTGTTTCCAACCAAGTTCATAGATATGAAGGGAATTAAAGGGCCCATGGGAGAGATGAATATCCCCTTGAAACCAAATGCAAGGACAGTTAAACAAAGACCCTATATATTGAACCCTAAATATAAGGATAAAGTGAATATTGAATTAGACAGAATATTGGAAGCAGGAATCATAGAACCTGTTAAAGAATCAGAGTGGATTATCCCTCTGGTGGTTCAGGATATGAAAACAGGAGAGATCATAATCTGTGTAGATCTCAGTAAGTTGAATGATGCATGTATACATGATCCATTCCCTACACTGTTTACTAACAAAGTGTTAGATAATATGGGACAACAGGAAGTCTACTCCTTCACCAATGGATTTTCAAGATACCATCATATCAGGATTGCCAAGGAAGATCACCATAAGACAATGTTTGCAACAGAATGGGGATCCTACCAATACACAGTGATTCCTTTTGGATTGAATAATGAACCAACCATATTTTCTAGGGTGGAGGTCAAAGAATTCAAGGATTTTTTACATAAATTTATGGAAGCCTATTTTGATGATTAGATTGTTTTTATCTTATTGAAAAACCATATTGAATGCTTAAGACTAATGTTGGATAAATGTAGGAAATGTCAAATTTCTCTGAACCTGAAGAAATGCATTTTATTTTCATCCTTTGGAGTGTTGTTAGACCATATTGTGTGTAAGCATGGGTTACTGGTAGATCCATCCAAGATTTCCATTATTGTCGATCTACCCCCTCCTACTTCAGTCAGACAGTTGCGCACTACACTGGGACATACCGGATACTACATGAAGTTCATTAAGGGTTATGCACATATCACAACATCTATTTAGAGTATTTTAAAGAAATATTCTCAGTTTCAGTAGACAAAAGAATTCCATTGGAGATTCCATACACTGAAACAAAAAATGGTTACTGCACCTATTCTAGTTTTTCCAGATTGGAGAAAGTAATTTCATGTGCATGTTGATGCATCCTATAATTCATTAGGAGCAATGTTATAACAACCTAGAGTAGGAGACATTGACCACCTGTTATCCTTTTATAGCAGGAAACTATCTACAAATGAAATCAATTACACCACCAACGAAAGTGAAGGGTTAGCCATGGTGTATGCGCTGCAGAAGTTTCGTCACTACTTGTTAGGAAGACACTTTAAGAAGTCTCTGCACTGAAATACCTAGTCAACAAGCCAATGTTGGGGGGAATGATATGCATATGGATTCTATTATTTAAGGAATATGATTTTGAATTTGTGGTAAATCTAGGAAGGATGAACAAGGGACCTGACCACTTGTCTAGGTTGGAATATGGAGAGGAACCTACTAATTTGGAGGATACACTGTTGGATGCATAGTTGCTGGCAATTAGAAAGGTTGATGATCACTTCGTCGAGATAGTTCAGTTCCTATCAACAAGGATAACACCTTGTGCATACACAGTCATTCATAAGAAACAATTGGTGGTGCATGCTGCATATGTTTCGCTTATAGCTGGACAACTATATAATATGGGACCTAATGAGATCCCAAGAAGATGTGTTATGGAGGTAGAGTGGACACTGATTTTAGCAGAATCTCATGAAGGAATCGCAGGAGAACACTACATAGGAAAAGAAACAATGCAGAAGGTTCTTAGAGTTGGCCTCTAGTGGCCCACTTTACACAGAGATGCTAAATAATACTACAGAGCCTGTGATATATGCCAAAGAGTTGGGAAACCTTCCAGAAGAGATGAAATGTCGTTAGCACCCCAACTAACCTTACAATAATTTGAGAAATGGGCCATTGACTTCGTGAGACCTATAAATTGACCAGGGAAGCACACATGAGCCAGATATATCGCCATTGCGACATAGTATTTGACTAGATGGGAAGAAGCAAGAGCAGTTAAGGATTGTAGTGAAACTACAGTTGCGTGTTTCATATTTGATGATATCATAACCCAGTTTGGATGCCCAAATATCCTCATGAGTGATAAAGGTACACATTTTATTAATAAGACTATTGAAGCCTTGACTCGAAAATTTAAAGTTCACCATCATAAGAGAACCCCATACCACCTGGAGGTGAATGGTACAGTTGAAGCCTTCAACAAGATCTTGGAGACATCACTGAAAAAGATTTGTAGTGTGAACAGGGATGATTGGGATTTGAGTGTACCAGTAATGTTATGGGCCTATAGAACCACTTGTAAGAAGTTGACATGTAGACTCCCTTTAAGTTGGTTTATGGCCTAGAAGCAGTTGTACCCATGGAATATTTAGTTCCTATCTTAAGAATTGCAGCCTTTAAAAATATGGATGACACTGGCACTGTTAGAGAGAGGCTTGCACAGTTGGTTGAACTATAATAAGATCAATTTATTATAGGATTCCATCAGTAGTTTCAGAAGGAACGAGAAAAGGCCTACCATGACAGGCATATCAAGAAGAAAGAATTTAATAAAGGAGATTTGTTATTGGTATATGATAGAAAGTTCATGAAGCATCCAATGAAGTTAAGAACACATTGTATGGGGCCATATGAGGTTTCCTATGTTACAGAAGGAGGAGTTGCACAACTGAAGACTTTGAATGGGGAGTGGAAGGAAGGAATGGTGAATGGGAGCTGGCTGAAATTGTACTATGAAAACTAGTCGCCTCTCATCTCTCAGTAAAAACAGAAGGATAAGGGTATAGGTGCCAGGTGTAGTTGAGACTGGGTACCAGACACAATAAAGACAGTCTGCACACAAGGTGGAGGAATAGAGAAGAAAGCATAGGCTGTGCTGTGCAGTCTTAAGTCGAGGTTCAATAGAAGATTTAGATCATAGTGCCTCAGGACGATTCATAGGTGAGTGTTTAGGGCCTGTTGGCCCTTGGTTATGGAATAAAGTGAATATTATGGAAGAAAAGGTGAAACATGAACTGCATGGAAGGAAGGTTGACTGAGATCAGGTCGAAGTGGTTAAAGAAGAAGAAAAGATGGAGCGAAGTTTGAGAGAGAAAGACGTTGGACAGGGAGATCGAGGAAGATAGATCAACAAGAAATATGGATCATGGACAACTCAGCAAGAGGAAAAATCCACAGGTATATTCTTTGAAGAACCTCATGGGAAGGAAGGAAATACAGGTTGGTGAAGTCCTAAAAATGCAGGTCAAGTTGACCTAGGGTTTTTGTATCTAGGGTTTTGACACCTAGGTTTCATCCTAAGGCTATCAGAGAGCTATTGTAATGTATAAATAAAGGTCAAGAGGACCTGGGATGGGTTAGTTATGAGTTTGTTTTTGTTAATGTAGAGAGAGAAGTATTGTGCTGTGAGAGCATTCTTTATTGTAAGATCTTCAGTTGGTTGCGAAGATCAACCCTGCAACTGGGTGCGTAGGGAAGGGAGATAGAGAGAAGAGAGAAGGAGAGACGATCTACAAGCTAAGAGAGCAGATAGAACTGTAATATTTCACCTAATATATTATAAAACACAGTTTTGTGGACGTAGCCCTAGGGAGAGGGTGAACCATGTATATATTGTGTTGTGAGTGATTGATGCTGTGTTCTTTACTTCTATTACTCTAATGATGCATTAGTATGTTAGATCTAATATATAATTGTGTGAAGTAGGTTTATGCTTGGAAAGAATAATGTGATCTCCATGTGTGGTTTCCTTGATTCCACTTGCATTTCCTCTAGTTGTAGACACCTGTGTCCTATAACCCCCTATTGCTACTTCAAGTGAGACTGCATCTGCTTCGCAGGTGGTGCCAAAAGGGCCAGTAGTTAGGGTTTTTTGGTGCGCTATTAGAGATTAAATCTGGGTCTTCCCTTGTGCCAACACCTGTCCTTAAATAATTTGTACTAATAGTCTCATATAAACATATTCCTGCTCAATACCAAGGATATCATTGAATTGGTAAAAAAATACTATATTCTCTGTTGCTTCCAAATCCCCTTCACCCATGAATTTAGGGAGGCTCTTCATGTAATTTTCAGGTAAATCATGTAGGATAGCAGGAAGAGATAAGGGAGCATATCTAGTAGTGACTTTGGAAAAAATACATGGAGTTTGAACTGGTATATTTGCTTGTCCACCAACTCCTCCACCCATGACACCTCTAACACTAACACCTCCATCACCAGCCATTGAAAGTCTAGGAGAAGAAACTCGAGGACTAAACAAGAGATTATCAAAAACTTCAAAAGACTGATCTACTGAATTCTTGACTACTTCGGGACAGTGTGAACGAATTTCAGAAAGATGATCGTAAGGTGATGGAAGATATAAATGAGGGGGAAAAAGAGAAATTTCACTCGGTCTCTCATATTTACTAGATGTATAAATGGGAGTAGCAACAGGGGATGAATCTGAGTATAAAAAGTAATCTTCAGGGTTTTTGGAAATGAAAAAGTTTACTTCGGGAAGAGAAAGAATCAGTTATGTACAAATGATAGTAGGGATTGAAATGAATTATTTGATTTCACTGGTAAAATTATCTATCAATGACATAGGGGTGGTCTGGAAAATCTCAAATTTTACTTCAAGAATAATTCCTTCTGGAGTTTCTAATTTAACTTTAGATTTACTTGTTAATTCTTCTATAGAATGAACATGTTTATATTTTTCTTTAAGACTTAGTTCTTCAGTGGGAATATTAACATTAACTTGCATAACCCTAGGTTGGTAGATCTTACTTGTTGATGCAAAAATTTATTTGAGATATCCCTTTGGTTTCAACAACTTATCGGGATCCGAAACTAGCATAGTCTACTTTTTGTCTGTTTTTTTCCTTGTATGTTTTCGACCGAATGTCATCTTTGCCTACATTGGAGTCGCCAGGTGAAATATAAAGTGAACCTTATCACCTAGTCAATATTGTTCACCACCAAAGACCAAAATTTAACTTTATCGTTCTCCCAAGGAAAATTGATTTTGTTTCTCCGTTCCCTGGCAACAACGCCAAAAATATGTTGTTCCTGAGATTGATTCTAAGGCTCAAAGAATAATGTCATGCATCAAATTTTTAAATGAAATGTTTTTATAAGTTCTTTATTCTACCTTCAATTTTCTGATAAATAAAATTTAAATGAAATTTATGATAAGATAGTACAAAGGTTGTATCTCGTTATCAGAGTCATAATTTTAATTTCAAATGATGTAGAAATGATTTACAAAACTGTTAAATCAAAGAGAGGTATCAATTGCAGATAAGTCTTACCTTATTTGCAGTATAAGAAAAATAGAAGATGTATTCTTGAAAGGAGATTAAGAATGCAACAATTCACACAGGTCACGGGTCTTGTTTTTACTCAAAGTAATACCAGAGGAAAAACTGTAACTGAATGGACTTCTAATATATTATGATCAAAGTAGGTGTATTACTAAATTGTAATCATTCAATCTTCAATAATTATAGAAGGAAATTCATAAGAGATGGAGACATGGAGAAAATACATAACTCAAATTGAACGAAACTTAGACTCTTTGTCTTCATTTATATTAATATTCAAAAGGTTCTCTCTTTTACATTAGCCTGGAAGCAGCCATGAATATATATAAAATCTATCTCTTTATAAAATATTGTCTCAATTGAATGTTGTTGGACTTTCCACAATAGCTTCTCTAAAGATAGAATACAATTCGAATGGACAAACAAAATGCAGATATTGTTGAGTTTTGATTTGATGTGTTGGAGCTTCATATGTTCCTTCATTTTCTCCCAAATGCACTCGCTTTCCTCTGTTCATTGAACTAGGTACACATGTCCATCAAGGCTACCACAAATCTCGAAGGTTCAATTTTTTCTTTCAATTCAAAGGCAAACATCTTCTTTTGTACTAGTGGCAGATTCTCCTGGATATTTTTCACTTCCTGGGCTGTAATTTGATACTGTAAATTTTTCTTCACCAACAACTCATTGATCTTGAGAAAATCAATATGATTCATCTATTGAATATCAGATTGAATATTTTCCTTATTTTTTTTGGAGTTTTCCTTATTCATTTCTATTTCAATCTGCCCCAATGCCTCTGAGATATCATTTTCTTCAAATTCAACCAATCTTGTATCTACGGAAGATCATGTCTCCATACAAGTCTCCTTTGCCTCTTTGGAAAGATTATTTCTCTCTTCTAGATTTGTGTCTCAAACTTTCAAGGCCATTTCACCCTTTACTTGTTCATATTGTGAGAAAGGGGCGAGCCCATGGATATTGGCTTTCTACCTCCATATGATGAATTCCTGAAACTTGGATCTAGCCACACATACATCTTTTTCTTTCACATAAATACTTTTCAGAGAATTATTTATTTATTGATAGTATTTCTGAATAGTATCCATCTTTTGATATAGATCCCACTAGATATTTTCCATCTTCTCATTGATTTCATATGCTTGTGCTTTGAAATCAGTGATGTCTATTGTTGTATTCTCCACTAGGGATAATTTGGCCTGCAGTTGTTTTATCAAATTGTCCTGTTGAGTGATCATGCCTTTGCTGGTCTGTGAACTCTAGTAAATCAACTAGAGTTTATCCTGTAACTGATTCATCTGATGATGATAATTTAACCTGATTTTCTCTATGTCTTGATTCATTCTACTACTGAAAATCTATTCTGTGTTGTGTATTTCATTCATAAATTGTTCCACCAAGAGAGATTTTTGTTGTAGTTGTTTCGTCAGATTATCCACTAACCATTTCTAGTGGCAGTGGAAAAAGTCCTTAGTGAATCTATAACCTCCTTGGAAAAGTCAGGATCATCTTGTCCATTTCCATCATACACTATTTTTTTCCTTTTAGTAACTTGTTCAGATTCTTTCTTTACAATAGATTTTTGTTTCTTGTTGAGAAAGAAACTTGAGGGAGGAATTTCTTCAGGCAAGATAAGACTAATATCATCTACATGAATGAGATATGAACTAGGAGTTCCAAAACTGGTCGCCAAAGGGGTCCATGAGGGAATATGAGAGATAATTTTTGTAGAGCTTTCTAGACCTATTGTGCTTGGGGTGCGAGCAGAAGTGAATGGTGTTGAATGGGAAAACACATGTCCCTAATTCATGAAAGATTCAAACTGGAATAATATTTGTGGATCATTTAGACCCAACAATGATGTTTTTATGTCTTTAAATAACCCTTATGAACTCTTCAAAACTTCTTCACCTTTGTTTTTAGTGGAGCAACTTGGATGAGATTCTATGGATTTAGCCTCTTGTGAAAATGGAATGGGCTTTGAATCTCCTTGTAATATCTTAGGAAAGTTGTTTTGTCGATGCTTTTGGAAGCTGAGGAAACCAGATTGTTGGTCAGGAGGATGTCTGGAATCTATTTAGAACTTCTTTATAGGATCTAGCTCCCCTGGAATTCTCATCATAAGGAGACTCTTCGTAGATGTATATTTTCATATTGTATTGAGCCAAATTATTTTCTACCACCTTATGTGGATCATCTATTCCAGGGATGTAGCCTCAACTTTGGTATGACCAAAATCTAGCAATGTAATCATACCAACCTAAATGGGAAAAGTTACCCATACCATTTTTCTGAGCTACTCTCAATTCCTTGGTGATTCTTCCTGCTACTATTTGGTATGCCACTTATCTTCACACCATCCTGTAGGTTAAAAATTGTGGAAGTTAATGAGGAGGAATGGAACAATCGAACACTCTAATGTAGGATAATTTCTCCTCAATGTACTAGTCTGCAAATGTGCCTAAGTTTCCCATAATCTCTCTGAAATCCTAGGCAGCGGGTGGCCATAGATAGCTATATGAATGGGTACCACTATGCTGTGATATATTTTGTAAAAGAAATATTTAGAATTTTCTTTCCATAGTTTGGAGTGGTAGAAATGTATAGGCTCATAACTAGTCAGGGTCCAACTCCAGTTCATTAGGGGGAATGGGGTCATGAAGAAAATCGCATCCAAGATATATGCAGACATGTAAAAAAGAGCATGTTTCCCTTTTGATTTTAATGATTGGCACTCAGCAATTTCCTTAGACAGGTTATCAGACAACATTTTATCCCAATTGAAGGTATACACCTCAACTACTTCATTCATTATAACAACCCACACAACTGAGAAATGCGTAGGGTTCTTTTTCCCAAATAGATGGAAGATCACCATGGTTATATATAATATATGAGAATATAAGGACATCGTGGAATACATACCATGACTGTCAGTTTCGAATTTATCCGAATGTCCCCACCGAGACTTGATTATATCATGGCCATTTCTACCATAATGAGTGCATTCTTTTCTCTCAAAATCCAGGAGAAATGATGCATTGTAAGTATATTTGTGTGTATAATACATTTTATACATTACTTGTAGGTTATCTGGTTGAAAATATCCGACGAAGGTCTTTTGATGGTTGATAACTCTTCTGGATTGAATGTCAATGTGCTCCAGAGCCCAACTTATCATGTCATTATAGGGTAAAATCCTAGGTCGCACAACAATCTTGTGCAATTTTGTGTGTGCTACCAATATTAGCTTGGATGAGAAGGACTCCTTGTCTTTCTCGACAGAATCATCCAGACAATTAATAATCTCATGTTCTAAGATATCATAAACCTGCTTCCAAGACTTGATGGTATCCGTAATTCATGGAGTGGTCTCTGATAGAACATCTATGTTTGGATTGGAATCATCAGTTGATGCATATTGCTTCTTCACAGCTTTTCATGGTGCCATAATCCTCAGGGAAATGAAATTCTCCTTCCTGTAACAAGAGAAGTCGGTAAGCTCTTATTGAATGAAAAATTCTAATTGCAAATGGTAAAATGACTTGAAATTCGAAATGTTTTATTCATAAAGTCTATCAATATTTGTGTTGATCTACTGACAAAGAATTTATTAAAAATTTAATGGAATTTAATACCTAGCGATTCACAATATTTATTCAAATCGTTAACTTTATCCAATCATAAATGTCATTAATACTTCAGCAGTTCGGCGTTAGGAGGTTTTGAATGTTGCATGGAGAAAATTTCCCCAAGGATGAATTCCCAGAGAAGTTAATCTCTAATTAATCACTTTCATGTTTTAAACATTTTATTATCCTTAAGTACTTTGGAAGTTTGGTATGAGGGGTTTTGGATGAAGGATGATAGAAATCATCCGAAGGTCGAATTCTCGGAGTAAAAATTTTGAACCATTACAAATATATTTCGGGTTTTGGAGCTCTGGAGATCTGGGAGTTCATTTTATTTAAAATGTGGTTCATACTTCAGCGGTTCAACGTTCGAGACTTTTGGATATAGCATGAGAGAAATTTCCCGAAGACCAAAACTGTGGAGTGATTAATTAATACTTAATCAATATTAATTAAAGTTATTAAACATTTTATTATCTCCTTGAAACACTTTACTTTTGTGTGATATTCAATACTTCGACATTTTCACATTTCGACGGTTGTGAACCCAATCTTTGTTTAAACTCCAAAAGGGAAATCTCCCAGAGTGACGTGGCAAAGATAACGTCATTCTTTGTGACATGTCAATAAAGGAGGAGTGACACATGTCATTTGAAATTGTGTGAATCAACTAACACAAATGTTAAAAACAAATGCCACGTGTCAGCCTAAAAAA
>JZKD02S1881512.1:65240-79660 GCA_000966675.3 Picea glauca | reverse complement strand
ACTTCGACTATGAAGATGTCGAAGAGGACAAGAAGTTCAAGCATGCTGTCACTAGATTGAAGGGACATGCAACATTGTGGTGGGATGAACTACAAGCTGACAGATGTTGCAAGGGCAAGCAGAAGATCAAGAGTTGGGATAGAATGATCGCGAAGATGAAGGCAAAATTCATCCCCAGAGACTATCAAATTACTCTGTTCAGGAGAATGCAAAACCTGAGACAAAAGTTGATGTCAGTGAAGGAATACACTGAGGAATTCTATAAACTGAACATCATGGCAGGTCATTGGGAGAGAGATGATGAAATTTTTTCCAGATACATGAATGGCCTGAGATATAATATCTAGGATGATATGAGCATAGTAACCATCCAAATGGTGGAAGATGCTTATTAGATGGCTCTGAAAGATGAAGAGAAGCTAAGCCGAAAGTAGAGTCAGAGGGGCCAAGGCAGAAGTCATCCCAGAGGCAAATCAGTTTCCCAAGACAAATATTAGAATCCCAGAGAGGACTGGAAGAAACCTCAGAATTTAACTGAGAGAGATGGAACCTCACAGTGAGGGCAACAATATGCTGAACAGAGAGGGCAGCATAATGAGTAGAGAGGAGATTATGATGACAACAACACTTTTCCTTGTACTAGAGGTAGAGGAAGAGGAAGAGGTGGAGTAATAACATGCTTCATGTGTGGAAAGAATGGGCACAAGTCTTACGAGTGTCCAGATAAAAAGAAAGATATTGGAGAAGCTCACATCATTGAGGCACAGAGGCGGGATGTTGAGGCAGAAGGCACTGAAGGCGGAAGATCATTGATGATGTGAAAAGTCCTTTTGACACCTGAGAAGAAGGCAGAGAGTTCAGTCCAAAGGACCAGAATTTTCAGGACTGCTTGCAAGACCAAGGACATGGTATGCAAGGTCATTGTAGAAAGTGGTAGCACGGATAATCTCGTTTCTACAAAGATGATAGAGAAGCTGGAGCTAGAGATGACTGATCATCCAAGCCCATACAGAGTTTCGTGGCTACATAAAGGACATCAGGTATCTGTCACTAAACAATGTTTAGTTGAATTCAAGATAGGAGGATATAATGATAAGATATTATGTGATTTCATTCCTATGGATGTTTTTCATATATTGTTGGGTAGACCATGGCAGTATGACAAGAATGTAATTCATGATAGGAGAATGAACACATACACCCTAGAGAAGAATGGGAGGACTCACATGTTGCTTCCAATTAAGGATAGGGAGGTGAAGCCAGAAGTAAGCAACACAGTACTTCTTATGAGTGGGAAGGAACTCCTTACAGAGGTTAAGAAGAAGGAGGATCCACAGTTCATTGTGGTCAGAAAGCCTAGAATTGTTTTGACTAGCACAAGAGTGAATGATTTACCAAAAGAGGTTCAGGAACTACTGGAAGAGTTTGCTGACATAGTAGTGGATGAATTACCTCGTTTGTTGCCACCAATCAGAAGTGTGAGTCATCACATTGATCTCATACCAGGAGCTAGTTTTCCAAACAAATCCGTGTACAGATTGATGCCGTAAGCGAATGAAGAGATTAAAAGGCAATTCCAGAAGTTGTTGGACAAAGTTTTGGTCAGAGAAATCTTGAGTCCATGTGTTGTTCCAACAGTACTTAGTTCGATGAAAGACAGAGGTTGGAGGATGTGTACTGACTCAAGGGCGATTAACAAGATAACCATCAGGTATAGATTTCCGTTGCCAAGGATGGGTGATATAATGGATTGCTTGAGTGGAGCAAAATATTTTTCAAAGATTGATTTGAAAAGTGGTTATCATCATATCCGCATGAGAGAAGGTGATGAATAGAAGACAACATTCAAAACCAACGAAGGGTTATATGAATGGCTTGTTATGCCTTTGGCTTACAAATGCACCTAGTACCTTCAAGAGGTTGATGAACGAAGTCCTGAGGGAGTTCATTGGAAAGTTTGTCATTGTGTATTTGGATGACATACTGGTTTTCAGTAAAATAGTGGCAGAGCATCTGAAGCATTTGGCTACAGTGATGCAGAAGTTACAGCAGGAGAAGCTATTGATAAACATGAAGAAATCCTCATTCATGAAGACAGAGCTCATTTACTTAGGTTTTGTTATTTTTTAAAATGAGTTGAGGATGGATCCTGATAAGGTGGAAGTGATCAAGAATTGGCCATCACCGAAGAATATTTTTGAGGTGAGAAGTTTTCACGGATTGGCTAGTTTCTACCGAAATTTCATCAGAAATTTCAGTGGAATTAGCGCAACAATGATGGATATAGTGAAGAAAAGACACAAATATTTTCACTGGACAGAAGAGGCTGAGAAGAGTTTCAGTCTGTTGAAGAGGAAGATTACGGAACAACCAGTTTTGGTGTTACCGGATTTCCAAAAAACATTTCAAGTGAAATGCGATGCAAGTGGATTTGCAATCGGGGCAGTCTTGAGTCAGGAAGATAGGCCAATAGCATACTTCAGCGAGAAGCTGAATGAGGTGAAAGTGAAGTACTCCACTTATGATAAGGATTTTTATGCTATCATCCAGGCACTGAAGAAATGGAGGCATTACTTGATCCCGAAGGATTTTGTCTTGTACAGTGACAATCATGCACTGTAGTTTGTGACTCAACAGGAGAAGTTGAATCAGAAACATGTCAAATGGGTTGATTATATGCAGAATTTCACTTTTGTGATTAAGCATATTTCTGGTACTGCTAACAAAGTGGCTGATTCTTTGAGCAGGAAGTGTTTTCTATTGCAAGAGTTCAAATTCAAAACGTTGGGTTTTGATGATCTCAGGGACATGTACGTTGATGATCCAGATTTTAAAGAGGCGTATGAAGCAGCTGAGAATCCAATTCTCAGAGATAGAAGTGAATGGATAGAGTAAATGATCCAGGAATGATTATTGTTTAGGGGTAATCAACTATGTATTCCGAAATGATCCATGAGGGAGAATTTGCTGAAGGAGAAACACAGTGGAGGATTGGCAGGGCACTTTGGTCACAACAAGACGTTTGCAAAGTTGAATGAGTCATATTTTTGGCCGGGAATGCAAGCAGACGTCAAGAGATTTGTAGACAGATGCAGAATTTTCCAGCATTCAAAGGGAAGAAGACATAATGCAGGGTTTTATCAACCATTTCCCATACGAGAGAGTTCGTGGGATGCAATTAGCATGGATTTTGTATTGGGGTTTCCTAGAACAAAAAGAGGTTGTGATTAAATCTTTGTGGTAGTGGATAGATTTTCCAAGTTGGCACACTTCATTCCATGTCAGAAAATCGGTGACGCAACTCACATTGTGAATCTGTTTTTCAAGAAGGTCATTCGACTTCATGGCTTACCGAGAAGCATAGTTTCAGATCGAGACACCAAATTCATAAGGGATTTTTGGAGGACCTTATGGGAGAAGCTGGGGACTAACTTTTCATTTAGTTCGACTTATCATCCTCATATGGATGGACAGACAGAAGTAGTAAACAGAAGTTTGGGAGACTTGCTGAGAAGTTTGGTAACAGAGCACCATAGCCAGTGGAACAACATATTACCACAGACAGAGTTTTCTTATAACGATTCAATTAACAGAAGCACAGGGAAAAGTCCATTCCATATTTTCTATGGCATGCAAACAAGGGGAATTTCTGAACTAATGGATTCATAACAGACTACGACTAGGAGTGCTAGTGCAGAATATTTCGTAGAGGCGATGAAAGAACTTCATAGCCAGGTGAAGGAGCGATTGCAAAATTCGAGCCAGGAGTATAAGCATAGAGCAGATCAGCACAGAAGACAACTTCAGTTTGAGGTTGGTGACTTGGTTCTGGCACATCTGTGAAAGGAAAGGTTCCCAAGAGGAACATATAATAAATTGAATATGAAGAAAATCGGGCCATGTAGGATCTTGAAGAAATTTGGGGCGAATGCTTACGAGATTGAATTACCCAATGGGATCAGAATTTCTCTGGTATTCAATATCTCAGATTTGTACCCATATAGGGATGAAAAAACAGGGACTGGAGATGAGCATCCAGTGATCCGGTGGTGAAAGTAGATGCCAGTTGCAAAGAAGCCACAGATGGAGTGCATACTGGACAAGAGCGTAAGTAAGAAGACCAGGAAGAAAGAATACTTTGAGTATCTGGTCAAGTGGAAGAACCATCCAGTTGAAGATGCCAGCTGGGAGACTGAAGAAGAAATACAGAAGCATGGACAGACTATGTGTGAGCTCATGGACAGGAGCCCATGAAAAGTTTCAAGCGAGGGAGTATGATGTAGGAGCATCACCAACATCAAGCGAGCTAGCGCGGAAGCAAGGGACAGCTGGACAAGTGCCAACACAAATTTTGAAGTTACTTTGAAATTGTTGCTCAATCTTAAATGAAGCCATTAAGAAGAGGTGCACTTGTATAATGTAAATGGACCTTGAGCCATTAGCTCTCGTCCTTAGTAGGTAGAATGCATTTAAAGTAGTTAATGCAGGTAGATAGAATTTAATTCTAGATTAGACTGTTTGAGAGCGCAAGAGGGAAACAAGATATAGACACCCTCATTGTGTATTGTAACATTAGACCAGGAAGAAGAGCATAGAGGAGAAGCAGAGAGTTGTGTAAGAACACCCATGTACAAATATTTGAATTAATAGAAGAGTTTGACTCAAATTCATGGTTTTCGTGTTTGTTCTCTATGTATGCATCTTTAAATGATATGCTCATGAACGTTTGCTTCCAGTTATACATTTTCTTTATATGCTGTGTATATGATTTCATGTTTAAGTTTGAAGTCTGAAAGGAAGAAGGAATGAGTTTCAATTGTTTCTCTATCTGAACAAGGTTTCCTGCAAAGAGTGCAGTTGAAGTGTCCGCAAGGAGTGCGTTGACAGAGGGTTTAGATAGGGTAGTTTTTGTTCTCCTTCATTCAGAAGTGCAGACAGGCACATGAGCCGTGCAAGGAGTGCGCAGACTGAGTGAAGTCTCAAGGTTGCGAACATGAGTGAAGTGTTTAGAGACTGTTGTTGCAGGTGTGTGTAGAGTCGAAGGGATTTCAACACTTAGAGAGTGGTTGAATGTCTATCGCAAGGAGTGCGTGCAAGGTTTTCTGAAAGATTCAGAGTTATAAGGAATCTCGGGAGGTATAGGACCTTTGAGAAATTCACTAAGGAAAAGCACAGGAAGATGTGACTGGAAGGTTCAAGAAGGCATCGTAAGTTCACGCCGCAGGTGAACAAGTCTGTGGAGGAACACTTGGTCATTCGCAGAGAATCGCCAAGGAGGAACAGATGGACGAAATTCTCTGAGGAGATTTCACGAACACTCGTGAGTCGTCAGATCTCACAGAGGAGCAAGGGAGATACGGTAAAGTATTCCCAACAGGTTCAAATCTCAGGAAGGGTAGGACCGTAGATCCGAGCCACAATGGTCATCAGATTTACTTGTGAATTCCCATATCGAGGTTTCATGGGTTGAAACTCCATAAACATAGCAACAGGAATCGTGATATTCTGATACACGATATCCCGATAGTCAAAGGATTGTGTGGGGACGCAAGAGCCAACGAGTGGATAGTTGGCACGAGTGTCGAAATTTCATGGATTGAAGTCCTGTGAACATAGCAACGAAAATCACGAAATCGCAAACTCTAAAATGCCAATGGAGTGAAGGACCGTTGAATAGTCAACTCGCGAGTGTGTCAGAGTTTCGGCATATCGAGAATTGGGAGTTGGGGATACGAGTTGTTCGACATCGCGAGGGTCGAAATTGTGATAGATAAAATCTCGATAGGAAAAGGTCAGCATTGACTAGTTTTCGGGTTTCGGGGACTCGAGGGTCCAATGCCTGACCACTGACCTCATGAAGTCATGAAGTCCGATCTCCCAAGTGCAAAGAGGGGATCCCATGAAAGTTGTTGTGGGTGCAGATTTCCCGATAGGGAAATAGAAGAGCTATTTAGGATTTCTTCGGGCCAGTGGTAAAGAGAAGATCATGTGAGCATGCGGACCTTCTGACCTGCAGGTGTGGGAAGCATGTGTGTGCATCACGCTTGGCTATATCTTGTGGTCGCATAGGTTGGGGGCTAAGAGAAAGGGGCTAGTGCCCAAAAACTTTGTTAAAGAAGGGAAAAGGGGTTAGGAAGGAAGCAGGTGGATTTCGTCTGGTTCAAACACGCATTAAAAGAATATTGAAGACCTAGGAACTTTATGATAGGGTCCAACAAATATCTAAGATCCATTAGATCATAGAAAAGAGATCATTGCACAAGAAGTGCATCGGAGAAGAAGCACAAGTTTTAAAGGATCATAGCTTTCTACTCAAGGCTCGGAATTGAGAAAGGAAGCCATGATTGGGAAGGTCTTAGAAAGAGGATTCTATATGTAATGGTTACATTAAAATAGAAAAAGTGCTAGAGATGTCTTCAGATAGAAGAAACAAGGAAGAAGGACAGGAAAAATTATTTATTCTACATCTGATATTTTTCAAAAGTCATTGGATCAGATGTTGGGTTTGATAAGCAACATGGAAACCCCAAATGGAATTCTTGTTTGGGGAATACAGTCCAGGTGACAATATTTACACATCAAATGTGAATGCTAGGTGGAGAAATCCATCTGCAATACATAATAATGCATGAACCATAAGTTCATATGGATATGAAAATCATGGGAATAAGGAAGGTTTTATGGAATATGAAAGAGTTGGAGATAAGATGTGACATATCCAAGGATCAGTCCTACAGATTGGGGGTAGCACCTCCATTATTTCTATCGGAATACATAGTGGAAGCATGGCATGAAGGTCATCAAATATGGCATGACAAAAGTTGAATATGCATGTCATAAGTCTAAATCAAATTGCTTCAAGAAAGAAGTTGGTGTTAACTATCCAAGGTTACTCAGAGAACATGATTGGTTATAATTTGTTCATACAGGAGCTGAATCAGAGGAATCCAAATAATAATGGAATGCTGAAAATTAATATCAGCATAATATGTGATGGCAAGTATGAAAATTAGACAAGCAAAAACTCATGGATGGAGTCAAGTCCATGAACATCCTAAGATAATGGAATAATAAATCATGAGATAGATATCAAGCTAATAGGAATGCATGTCAACACTCCGGGAGGAAATTTAGAGTAGTAGAGGATTATTGATGCACTCCAAAGGTGTGAAGGTATTTCCATAAGAGCATGGAGATATCACATCAAGAATAATTTAAAAGAGAAGTTACTTCTAAAGAGAAATCAATAAGGAACCAGAAAGAAGAAAATGGTTCTATGCATGGTTTTGATTGTAGAGTAGATGGTGCCTGAAAATAATCCATCTTAATTAACATAGATCCATGAGTGAAAACCCAAAAGGTTGGAGGTATCACCTGAATCTATGATGGTAAGGAAAAATAAGTACTCTCAGTTAATTCTATGCAACTAGCAAAGGAGGCATATGTGCATGCTTACAATATGCTAGAGATTACATAGGCAAGTCAAGTTTGAGGCTAGTTGGCAAAGAGAAGAGGAGAGTACAAGAAAACCTCAAGTACCAAAGTATTCTGTCGGGAAAGGGATGAAGAAGTTCAGTCCTGAAGAGTAACTGGAGGTTGAAGAATCCAGAGTCTCTAAAACAACTTGGTTTGGAACTCAATTCATCCAAGTATGAGTTGGGATAGTTGGATCCAGGAAATTAATGAAAGCTGAAGGTTAATATCAACTTAGTTTGGGACTATAAATGAAAAAGAATCCAAGAGTGATTTGGCTAGAAAGTTCTCAGGTCAGAATTAATAATGTACAATGATTNGAATGTAATTCATGATAGGAGAATGAACACATACACCCTAGAGAAGAATGGGAGGACTCACATGTTGCTTCCAATTAAGGATAGGGAGGTGAAGCCAGAAGTAAGCAACACAGTACTTCTTATGAGTGGGAAGGAACTCCTTACAGAGGTTAAGAAGAAGGAGGATCCACAGTTCATTGTGGTCAGAAAGCCTAGAATTGTTTTGACTAGCACAAGAGTGAATGATTTACCAAAAGAGGTTCAGGAACTACTGGAAGAGTTTGCTGACATAGTAGTGGATGAATTACCTCGTTTGTTGCCACCAATCAGAAGTGTGAGTCATCACATTGATCTCATACCAGGAGCTAGTTTTCCAAACAAATCCGTGTACAGATTGATGCCGTAAGCGAATGAAGAGATTAAAAGGCAATTCCAGAAGTTGTTGGACAAAGTTTTGGTCAGAGAAATCTTGAGTCCATGTGTTGTTCCAACAGTACTTAGTTCGATGAAAGACAGAGGTTGGAGGATGTGTACTGACTCAAGGGCGATTAACAAGATAACCATCAGGTATAGATTTCCGTTGCCAAGGATGGGTGATATAATGGATTGCTTGAGTGGAGCAAAATATTTTTCAAAGATTGATTTGAAAAGTGGTTATCATCATATCCGCATGAGAGAAGGTGATGAATAGAAGACAACATTCAAAACCAACGAAGGGTTATATGAATGGCTTGTTATGCCTTTGGCTTACAAATGCACCTAGTACCTTCAAGAGGTTGATGAACGAAGTCCTGAGGGAGTTCATTGGAAAGTTTGTCATTGTGTATTTGGATGACATACTGGTTTTCAGTAAAATAGTGGCAGAGCATCTGAAGCATTTGGCTACAGTGATGCAGAAGTTACAGCAGGAGAAGCTATTGATAAACATGAAGAAATCCTCATTCATGAAGACAGAGCTCATTTACTTAGGTTTTGTTATTTTTTAAAATGAGTTGAGGATGGATCCTGATAAGGTGGAAGTGATCAAGAATTGGCCATCACCGAAGAATATTTTTGAGGTGAGAAGTTTTCACGGATTGGCTAGTTTCTACCGAAATTTCATCAGAAATTTCAGTGGAATTAGCGCAACAATGATGGATATAGTGAAGAAAAGACACAAATATTTTCACTGGACAGAAGAGGCTGAGAAGAGTTTCAGTCTGTTGAAGAGGAAGATTACGGAACAACCAGTTTTGGTGTTACCGGATTTCCAAAAAACATTTCAAGTGAAATGCGATGCAAGTGGATTTGCAATCGGGGCAGTCTTGAGTCAGGAAGATAGGCCAATAGCATACTTCAGCGAGAAGCTGAATGAGGTGAAAGTGAAGTACTCCACTTATGATAAGGATTTTTATGCTATCATCCAGGCACTGAAGAAATGGAGGCATTACTTGATCCCGAAGGATTTTGTCTTGTACAGTGACAATCATGCACTGTAGTTTGTGACTCAACAGGAGAAGTTGAATCAGAAACATGTCAAATGGGTTGATTATATGCAGAATTTCACTTTTGTGATTAAGCATATTTCTGGTACTGCTAACAAAGTGGCTGATTCTTTGAGCAGGAAGTGTTTTCTATTGCAAGAGTTCAAATTCAAAACGTTGGGTTTTGATGATCTCAGGGACATGTACGTTGATGATCCAGATTTTAAAGAGGCGTATGAAGCAGCTGAGAATCCAATTCTCAGAGATAGAAGTGAATGGATAGAGTAAATGATCCAGGAATGATTATTGTTTAGGGGTAATCAACTATGTATTCCGAAATGATCCATGAGGGAGAATTTGCTGAAGGAGAAACACAGTGGAGGATTGGCAGGGCACTTTGGTCACAACAAGACGTTTGCAAAGTTGAATGAGTCATATTTTTGGCCGGGAATGCAAGCAGACGTCAAGAGATTTGTAGACAGATGCAGAATTTTCCAGCATTCAAAGGGAAGAAGACATAATGCAGGGTTTTATCAACCATTTCCCATACGAGAGAGTTCGTGGGATGCAATTAGCATGGATTTTGTATTGGGGTTTCCTAGAACAAAAAGAGGTTGTGATTAAATCTTTGTGGTAGTGGATAGATTTTCCAAGTTGGCACACTTCATTCCATGTCAGAAAATCGGTGACGCAACTCACATTGTGAATCTGTTTTTCAAGAAGGTCATTCGACTTCATGGCTTACCGAGAAGCATAGTTTCAGATCGAGACACCAAATTCATAAGGGATTTTTGGAGGACCTTATGGGAGAAGCTGGGGACTAACTTTTCATTTAGTTCGACTTATCATCCTCATATGGATGGACAGACAGAAGTAGTAAACAGAAGTTTGGGAGACTTGCTGAGAAGTTTGGTAACAGAGCACCATAGCCAGTGGAACAACATATTACCACAGACAGAGTTTTCTTATAACGATTCAATTAACAGAAGCACAGGGAAAAGTCCATTCCATATTTTCTATGGCATGCAAACAAGGGGAATTTCTGAACTAATGGATTCATAACAGACTACGACTAGGAGTGCTAGTGCAGAATATTTCGTAGAGGCGATGAAAGAACTTCATAGCCAGGTGAAGGAGCGATTGCAAAATTCGAGCCAGGAGTATAAGCATAGAGCAGATCAGCACAGAAGACAACTTCAGTTTGAGGTTGGTGACTTGGTTCTGGCACATCTGTGAAAGGAAAGGTTCCCAAGAGGAACATATAATAAATTGAATATGAAGAAAATCGGGCCATGTAGGATCTTGAAGAAATTTGGGGCGAATGCTTACGAGATTGAATTACCCAATGGGATCAGAATTTCTCTGGTATTCAATATCTCAGATTTGTACCCATATAGGGATGAAAAAACAGGGACTGGAGATGAGCATCCAGTGATCCGGTGGTGAAAGTAGATGCCAGTTGCAAAGAAGCCACAGATGGAGTGCATACTGGACAAGAGCGTAAGTAAGAAGACCAGGAAGAAAGAATACTTTGAGTATCTGGTCAAGTGGAAGAACCATCCAGTTGAAGATGCCAGCTGGGAGACTGAAGAAGAAATACAGAAGCATGGACAGACTATGTGTGAGCTCATGGACAGGAGCCCATGAAAAGTTTCAAGCGAGGGAGTATGATGTAGGAGCATCACCAACATCAAGCGAGCTAGCGCGGAAGCAAGGGACAGCTGGACAAGTGCCAACACAAATTTTGAAGTTACTTTGAAATTGTTGCTCAATCTTAAATGAAGCCATTAAGAAGAGGTGCACTTGTATAATGTAAATGGACCTTGAGCCATTAGCTCTCGTCCTTAGTAGGTAGAATGCATTTAAAGTAGTTAATGCAGGTAGATAGAATTTAATTCTAGATTAGACTGTTTGAGAGCGCAAGAGGGAAACATGATATAGACACCCTTATTGTGTATTGTAACATTAGACCAGGAAGAAGAGCATAGAGGAGAAGCAGAGAGTTGTGTAAGAATACCCATGTACAAATATTTGAATTAATAGAAGAGTTTGACTCAAATTCATGGTTTTCGTGTTTGTTCTCTGTGTATGCATCTTTAAATGATATGCTCATGAACGTTTGCTTCCAGTTATACATTTTATTTATATGCTGTGTATATGATTTCATGTTTGAGTTTGAAGTCTGAAAGGAAGAAGGAATGAGTTTCAATTGTTTCTCTATCTGAACAAGGTTTCCTGCAAAGAGTGCAGTTGAAGTGTCCACAAGGAGTGCGTTGACAGAGGGTTCAGATAGGGTAGTTTTTGTTCTCCTTCATTCAGAAGTGTAGACAGGCACAGGAGCCGTGCAAGGAGTGCGCAGGCTGAGTGAAGTCTCAAGGTTGCGAACATGAGTGAAGTGTTTAGAGACTGTTGTTCCAGGTGTGTGCAGAGTCGAAGGGATTTCAACACTTAGAGAGTGGTTGAATGTCTGTCGCAAGGAGTGCGTGCAAGGTTTTCTGAAAGATTCAGAGTTATAAGGAATCTCGGGAGGTATAGGACCTTTGAGAAATTCACTAAGGAAAAGCACAGGAAGCTGTGACTGGAAGGTTCAAGAAGGCATCGGAAGTTCACGCTGCAGGTGAACAAGTCTGTGGAGGAACACTTGGTCATTCACAGAGAATCGCCAAGGAGGAACAGATGGACAAAATTCTCTTAGGAGATTTCACGAACTCTCGTGAGTCGTCAGATCTCACAGAGGAGCAAGGGAGATACGATAAAGTATTCCCAACAGGTTCAAATCTCAGGAAGGGTAGGACCGTAGATCCGAGCCATAAGGGTCATCGGATTTACTTGTGAATTCCCATATCGGGGTTTCATGGGTTGAAACTCCATAAACATAGCAACAGGAATCGTGATATTCTGATACACGATATCCCGATAGTCAAAGGATTGTGTGGGGACGCAAGAGACAACGAGTGGATAGTTGGCACGAGTGTCAAAATTTCATGGGTTGAAGTCCTGTGAACATAGCAACGAAAATCACGAAATCACAAACTCTAAAATGCCGATGGAGTGAAGGACCATTGAATAGTCAACTCGCGAGTGTGTCAGAGTTTCGGCATATCGAGAATTGGGAGTCGGGGATACGAGTTGTTCGACATCGCGAGGGTCGAAATCGTGATAGAGAAAATCCCGATAGGAAAAGGTCAGCATTGACTAGTTTTTGGGTTTCGGGGACTCGAGGGTCCAATGCCTGACCACTGACCTCGTGAAGTCGCGAAGTCCGATCTCCCAAGTGCAAAGAGGGGATCCCATGAAAGTTGTTGTGGGTGCAGATTTCCCGATAGGGAAATAGAAGAGCTATTTAGGATTTCTTCGGGCCAGTGGTAAAGAGAAGATCATGTGAGCATGCGGACCTTCTGACCTGCAGGTGTGGGAAGCATGTGTGTGCATCACGCTTGGCTATATCTTGTGGTCGCATAGGTTGGGGGCTAAGAGAAAGGGGCTAGTGCCCAAAAACTTTGTTAAAGAAGGGAAAAGGGGTTAGGAAGGAAGCAGGTGGATTTCGTCTGGTTCAAACACGCATTAAAAGAATATTGAAGACCTAGGAACTTTATGATAGGGTCCAACAAATATCTAAGATCCATTAGATCATAGAAAAGAGATCATTGCACAAGAAGTGCATCGGAGAAGAAGCACAAGTTTTAAAGGATCATAGCTTTCTACTCAAGGCTCGGAATTGAGAAAGGAAGCCATGATTGGGAAGGTCTTAGAAAGAGGATTCTATATGTAATGGTTACATTAAAATAGAAAAAGTGCTAGAGATGTCTTCAGATAGAAGAAACAAGGAAGAAGGACAGGAAAAATTATTTATTCTACATCTGATATTTTTCAAAAGTCATTGGATCAGATGTTGGGTTTGATAAGCAACATGGAAACCCCAAATGGAATTCTTGTTTGGGGAATACAGTCCAGGTGACAATATTTACACATCAAATGTGAATGCTAGGTGGAGAAATCCATCTGCAATACATAATAATGCATGAACCATAAGTTCATATGGATATGAAAATCATGGGAATAAGGAAGGTTTTATGGAATATGAAAGAGTTGGAGATAAGATGTGACATATCCAAGGATCAGTCCTACAGATTGGGGGTAGCACCTCCATTATTTCTATCGGAATACATAGTGGAAGCATGGCATGAAGGTCATCAAATATGGCATGACAAAAGTTGAATATGCATGTCATAAGTCTAAATCAAATTGCTTCAAGAAAGAAGTTGGTGTTAACTATCCAAGGTTACTCAGAGAACATGATTGGTTATAATTTGTTCATACAGGAGCTGAATCAGAGGAATCCAAATAATAATGGAATGCTGAAAATTAATATCAGCATAATATGTGATGGCAAGTATGAAAATTAGACAAGCAAAAACTCATGGATGGAGTCAAGTCCATGAACATCCTAAGATAATGGAATAATAAATCATGAGATAGATATCAAGCTAATAGGAATGCATGTCAACACTCCGGGAGGAAATTTAGAGTAGTAGAGGATTATTGATGCACTCCAAAGGTGTGAAGGTATTTCCATAAGAGCATGGAGATATCACATCAAGAATAATTTAAAAGAGAAGTTACTTCTAAAGAGAAATCAATAAGGAACCAGAAAGAAGAAAATGGTTCTATGCATGGTTTTGATTGTAGAGTAGATGGTGCCTGAAAATAATCCATCTTAATTAACATAGATCCATGAGTGAAAACCCAAAAGGTTGGAGGTATCACCTGAATCTATGATGGTAAGGAAAAATAAGTACTCTCAGTTAATTCTATGCAACTAGCAAAGGAGGCATATGTGCATGCTTACAATATGCTAGAGATTACATAGGCAAGTCAAGTTTGAGGCTAGTTGGCAAAGAGAAGAGGAGAGTACAAGAAAACCTCAAGTACCAAAGTATTCTGTCGGGAAAGGGATGAAGAAGTTCAGTCCTGAAGAGTAACTGGAGGTTGAAGAATCCAGAGTCTCTAAAACAACTTGGTTTGGAACTCAATTCATCCAAGTATGAGTTGGGATAGTTGGATCCAGGAAATTAATGAAAGCTGAAGGTTAATATCAACTTAGTTTGGGACTATAAATGAAAAAGAATCCAAGAGTGATTTGGCTAGAAAGTTCTCAGGTCAGAATTAATAATGTACAATGATT
>JZKD02S1881512.1:0-32326 GCA_000966675.3 Picea glauca | reverse complement strand
GATTCTCTGAGGAGAAAATGAGAATTTTCGTAAGCCTTCAGATCTCACAGAGGAGCAAGTGAATTACTAGGAGTAGCTCAGGAGGTTCTAAGCTCAGGAGGGACGAGACCGTAGATCCAAGCCACGAGGGTCGTTGGATTTACCCGGGGATTCCATATCGGGGTTTTGTGGGTGGAAGTCCCGTAAACATTGTAACGGGAATCACGAAATCATGAAACGCAATATCCCAAAAGCCAAGAGGATTTGTGTGGGCCACGGAAGAGCCAGCGAGGTGGACAGGTGGCACATTGTTTCGGGGTTTCATGGGGTGAAGTTCCAAAACCTTTGCATTAGGATTCATGATACCATGAAGTCCGAAGTGCCAATGAAGTGAAGTGGTGTTGAAAGGTCAAACTCACGCGTGTATCGGCGTTTCAGCAAATCGAGATTCGGGAGTCAGAGAGACAAGTTCCTCAACATCACGATCGTCAAAATCGCGATAGGGAAAATCTCGAAAGGAAAAGGAAAAGGTCAGCGTTGACTATTGTCGGGTTTTGGGGATTCAAGAGACTAACGCTCGACCACTGGATTCGCAAAGTTGCGAAATCCGATCTCCCATGTGTAAAGAGGGGATCCCGTAAGATTTTACTGTGGGTGCATATTTCCCAATAGGGAAATAGAAGAATCGTTTAGAGTTCTTCGGTCCAGTAGTGAAGGAAAGATCCTGTGTCGAATATGGACCTTACGACCTATGGGTTGTGGAGGGAGCGTGCGTCGACATCAATTTGGTATCAGAGCACAAAAAGGTTCTTGGCTTTCTGTAGGAGAGGACAGGAAAGTCAAGCATGATGTCACAAGATTGAAGGGATATGCAGCCTTGTGGTGGGATGCACTACAAGCTGACAGACGCTGTAAGGGAAAGTAGAAGATCAAAATCTGGGATAGAATGATCACAAATATGAAGGCGAAATTCATCCCCAGGGATTGTAAAATTACTCTGTTCAGGAGAATGCAGAACCTGAACCAGAAGCTGATGACAGTGAAAGAATACACTGAAGAATTCTACAGGTTGAACATCAGGGCAGTTCATCGAGAAAGCGATGATGAAAAAGTTTCCAGATACATGAATGGCCTGAGATATGATATCCAGGATGAGATGAGCATGGTAACCATCCGAACGGTAGAAGATGCTTATCAGATGGCTCTGAAAGAGGAAGAGAAGTTGAGCCGAAAGCAGAGTCAAAGAGGCTGAGGCAGAAGTCATCCCAGAGGCAAATCAGTTTCTCAGGACAAATATCAAAAGCCCAAGGAAGACTCGAAGAAACCTCAGACTCGAACTGAGAGAGGTGGAACCTCACAGAGAGGGTAGCATACTGAGCAGAAAGGAGATTATGGTGACAATAACACTTTTCCTCGTACTAGGGGTAGAGGAAGAGGAAGAGGTGGAGTAATAACATGCTTCACGTGTGGAAATAATGGGCACAAGTCTTACAAGTGTCCAGATAAAAAGAAAGAGATTGGAGAAGCTCACATCATCGAAGCACAGAGGTGGGATGTTGAGGCAGAAGACGTTGAAGGCGGAAGATCGTTGATGATGCGAAAATTCCTTTTGACACCTCAGAAGGAGGTGGAGAGTTCATTCCAAAGGACCAGACTTTTTAGGACTGCTTGCAAGACCAAGGACAGGGTATGCAAGGTCATTGTAGACAGTGGTAGCATGGATAATCTTGTTTCTACGGAGATGGTAGAGAAGCTGGAGCTGGAGACGACTGATCATCCAAGCCCATATAGAGTTTCGTGGCTACAAAAAGGACATCAGGTAACTGTCACTAAACAATGTTTAGTTGAATTCAAGATAGGAGGATATAATGATAAGATATTATGTGATGTCATTCCTATGTATGTTTGTCATCTATTTTTGGGTAGACCATGGCAATATGACAGGAATGTGATTCATGATGGGAGAATGAACACATACACCCTAGAGAAGAATGGGAGGACTCACATGTTGCTTCCAATCAAGGATAATAAGGTGAAGCCGTAAGTAAGCAACATTGTACTTCTCATGAGTGGGAAGGAATTTCTTACAGAGGTTAAGAAAAAGGAAGAACCCCAGTTCATTGTGGTTAGGAAACCGAGTATTGTTTTGACCAGCACAAGAGTGGATGATTTACCAGAAGAGATTTAGGAACTCCTGGAAGAGTTCTCTGATATAGTAGTGGACGAATTACCTTGTTCGTTGCCGCCGATTAGAAGTGTGAGTCATCATATCAATCTCATACCAGGAGCCATTTTTCCAAAGAAAGTCACATATAGATTGACGCCGCAAGAGAATGAAGAGGTTAAAAGGCAAGTCCAGGAGTTGTTGGACAAAGCTTTGGTTAGGGAAAGCTTGAGTCCATGTGTTGTTCCAACAGTACTCAGTCTGAAGAAAGACGGAGGCTACAGGATGTGTACTGACTTGAGGGCGATTAACAAGATAACCATCAGGTACAGATTTCCATTGCCAAGGATGGATGATCTGATGGATTGCTTGAGTGGAGCAAAGTATTTTTCAAAGANGATTCTCTGAGGAGAAAATGAGAATTTTCGTAAGCCTTCAGATCTCACAGAGGAGCAAGTGAATTACTAGGAGTAGCTCAGGAGGTTCTAAGCTCAGGAGGGACGAGACCGTAGATCCAAGCCACGAGGGTCGTTGGATTTACCCGGGGATTCCATATCGGGGTTTTGTGGGTGGAAGTCCCGTAAACATTGTAACGGGAATCACGAAATCATGAAACGCAATATCCCAAAAGCCAAGAGGATTTGTGTGGGCCACGGAAGAGCCAGCGAGGTGGACAGGTGGCACATTGTTTCGGGGTTTCATGGGGTGAAGTTCCAAAACCTTTGCATTAGGATTCATGATACCATGAAGTCCGAAGTGCCAATGAAGTGAAGTGGTGTTGAAAGGTCAAACTCACGCGTGTATCGGCGTTTCAGCAAATCGAGATTCGGGAGTCAGAGAGACAAGTTCCTCAACATCACGATCGTCAAAATCGCGATAGGGAAAATCTCGAAAGGAAAAGGAAAAGGTCAGCGTTGACTATTGTCGGGTTTTGGGGATTCAAGAGACTAACGCTCGACCACTGGATTCGCAAAGTTGCGAAATCCGATCTCCCATGTGTAAAGAGGGGATCCCGTAAGATTTTACTGTGGGTGCATATTTCCCAATAGGGAAATAGAAGAATCGTTTAGAGTTCTTCGGTCCAGTAGTGAAGGAAAGATCCTGTGTCGAATATGGACCTTACGACCTATGGGTTGTGGAGGGAGCGTGCGTCGACATCAATTTGGTATCAGAGCACAAAAAGGTTCTTGGCTTTCTGTAGGAGAGGACAGGAAAGTCAAGCATGATGTCACAAGATTGAAGGGATATGCAGCCTTGTGGTGGGATGCACTACAAGCTGACAGACGCTGTAAGGGAAAGTAGAAGATCAAAATCTGGGATAGAATGATCACAAATATGAAGGCGAAATTCATCCCCAGGGATTGTAAAATTACTCTGTTCAGGAGAATGCAGAACCTGAACCAGAAGCTGATGACAGTGAAAGAATACACTGAAGAATTCTACAGGTTGAACATCAGGGTAGGTCATCGAGAAAGCGATGATGAAAAAGTTGCCATATACATGAATGGCCTGAGATATGATATCCAGGATGAGATGAGCATGGTAACCATCTGAACGGTAGAAGATGCTTATCAGATGGCTCTGAAAGAGGAAGAGAAGTTGAGCCGAAAGCAGAGTCAAAGAGGCTGAGGCAGAAGTCATCCCAGAGGCAAATCAGTTTCTCAAGACAAATATCAAAATCCCAAGGAAGACTGGAAGAAACCTCAGACTTGAACTGAGAGAGGTGGAACCTCACAGAGAGGGTAGCATACTGAGCAGAAAGGAGATTATGCTGACAATAACACTTTTCCTCGTACTAGGGGTAGAGGAAGAGGAAGAGGTGGAGTAATAACATGCTTCATGTGTGGAAAGAATGGGAACAAGTCTTACAAGTGTCCAGATAAAAAGAAAGAGATTGGAGAAGCTCACATCACCGAAGCACAGAGGCAGGATGTTGAGGCAGAAGACGTTGAAGGCAGAAGATCGTTGATGATGCGAAAAGTCCTTTTGACACCTCAGAAGGAGGTGGAGAGTTCATTCCAAAGGACCAGACTTTTTAGGACTGCTTGCAAGACCAAGGACGGGGTATGCAAGGTCATTGTAGACAGTGGTAGCACGGATAATCCTGTTTCTACGGAGATGGTAGAGAAGCTGGAGCTGGAGACGACTGATCATCCAAGCCCATATAGAGTTTCGTGGCTACAAAAAGGACATCAGGTAACTGTCACTAAACAATGTTTAGTTGAATTCAAGATAGGAGGATATAATAATAAGATATTATGTGATGTCATTCCTATGTATGTTTGTCATCTATTGTTGGGTAGACCATGGCAATATGACAAGAATGTGATTCATGATGGGAGAATGAACACATACACCCTAGAGAAGAATGGGAGGACTCACATGTTGCTTCCAATCAAGGATAAGAAGGTGAAGCCGGAAGTAAGCAACATTGTACTTCTCATGAGTGGGAAGAAACTTCTTACAGAGGTTAAGAAAAAGGAAGAAGCCCAGTTCATTGTGGTTAGGAAACCGAGGATTGTTTTGACCAGCACAAGAGTGGATGATTTACCAGAAGAGATTTAGGAACTCCTGGAAGAGTTCTTTGATATAGTAGTGGACGAATTACCTTGTTCGTTGCCGCCGATTAGAAGTGTGAGTCATCATATCAATCTCATACCAGGAGCCAGTTTTCCAAAGAAAGTCGCATATAGATTGACACCGCAAGAGAATGAAGAAGTTAAAAGGCAAGTCCAGGAGTTGTTGGACAAAGCTTTGGTTAGGGAAATCTTGAGTCCGTGTGTTGTTCCAACAGTACTCAGTCTGAAGAAATACGGAGGCTACAGGATGTGTACTGACTTGAGGGTGATTAACAAGATAACCATCAGGTATAGATTTCCATTGCCAAGGATGGATGATCTGATGGATTGCTTGAGTGGAGCAAAGTATTTTTCAAAGATTGATTTGAAAAGCGATTATCACCAAATCCGCATGAGAGAGGGTGATGAATGGAAGACAGCATTCAAAACCAAAAAAGGATTGTATGAATGGCCTGTTATGCCATTTGGCTTAACAAATGCGCCAAGTACCTTCATGAGGTTGATGAACGAAGTCATGAAGGAGTTCATCGGAAAATTTTCTATTGTGTATTTGGATGACATACTGGTTTACAGTAAAACAATGGTAGAGCATCTGAAGCATTTGGCTACAGTAATGCAGAGGTTACAGCAGGAGAAGTTGTTGATAAACATGAAGAAATGCTGATTCATGAAGACATAGCTCATTTACTTGGGATTTGTTATTTCTGCAGATGAGTTGAGGATGGATCCAGATAAGGTGGAGGTAATCAAGAATTGGCCATCACCAAAGAATATCTTTGAGGTGAGAAGTTTTCACGGATTGTCTAGTTTCTACTGAAAGTTCATTAGGAATTTCAGTGGAATTAGTGCAGTGATGATGGACATAGTGAAGAAAATACACAAGTCTTTTCACTGGAATGAAGAGGCTGAGAAAATTTTTAATCTGTTGAAGAGGAAGATCACGGAACAACTAGTTCTGGTGTTGCCAGATTTCCATAAGACATTTCAAGTGAAATACGATGCAAGTGGGTTTGCAATCGGGGCAGTCTTGAGTCAAGATGACAGGCCAATAGCATACTTCAGCGAGAAGCTGAATGAAGAGAAAGTGAAATACTCCACATATGACAAGGAATTTTATGCTATCATTCAGGCATTGAATAAATGGAGACACTACTTGATCCCGAAAGAGTTTGTCTTATACAGTGACAATCATGCATTGCAGTTTGTGACTCAATAGGAAAAGTTGAATCAGAAACATGTCAAATGGGTTGAGTATATGCAAAGTTTCACTTTTGTGATTAAACATATTTCGGGTACTGCTAACAAAGTGGTTGATGCTTTGAGCAGGAAGTGTTTGTTGTTGCGGGAGTTCAAAGTCAAAACGTTGGGTTTTGATGATCTCAGGAACATGTACGCCGAGGATCAGGATTTTAAGGAGGCGTATGAAGTAGCTGATAATCCAATTCTCAGGGACAGAAGCCAATGGATAGAATACATGATCCAGGAAGGATTACTGTTTAGGGGTAATCAGCTGTGTATTCTGAAATTATCCATGAGAGAAAACTTGCTAAAGGAGAAACATAGTGGAGGATTGGCAGGGCACTTTGGTCATGACAAGATGTTCACAAAGTTGAATGAGTCATACTTTTGGCCAAGAATGTGAGAAAATGTCAAGAGATTCATGGACAGATGCAAAATTTGCCAGCATTCGAAGGGAAGGAAGCAGAATGCGGGGTTTTATCAACCATTGCCCATACGAGAGAGGTCGTGGGATGCAATCAACATGGATTTTGTATTGGGGTTGCCAAGAATGCAAAGATGTTTTGATTCAATATTTGTTGTGGTGGATAGATTTTCCAAGATGGCACACTTCATTCCATGTCAGAAAACTAGTGACGCAACTCACATTGTGAACCTATTTTTTAAATAAGTCATTCGACTTCATGGCTTACCAAGAAGCATAGTTTCGGGTCGAGACACAAAATTCATAGGACATTTTTGGAGGACCTTGTGGAAGAAGTTGGGAACTAACTTGTCATTTAGTTCATCTTATCATCCTCAAATGGATGGACAGACAGAAGTGGTGAACAAAAGTCTAGGAGACTTGCTGAGAAGCTTGGTGATAGAACACCGCAGCCAGTGGGACAACATATTACCACAGGCAGATTTTTCTTATAACGACTCAGTAAATAGGAGCACAGGGCGGAGTCCATTTCAGATTTTTTATGGCATGCAACCGAGAGGAATTTCTAAGTTGAGGGATTTAGAACAGACTGTAACTAGGAGTGCTAGTGCAGAAGAATTCGCGGAAGCGATGAAGGAACTTCACAGCCAGGTGAAGGAGCGATTGCAGAATTCAAGCCAGGAGTACAAGTGTAGAGCTGATCAGCACAGAAGACAACTTCAGTTTGAGGTTGGTGACTTGATTCTAGCACATTTGAGAAAGAAAAGGTTCCCGAGAGGAACATATAATAAACTGAAGATGAAGATAATTGGGCCATGTAGGGTCTTGAATAAATTTGGGATGAATGCGTACGAGATTGAATTACCCAATGGGATTGGAATTTCTCCGATATTCAATATCTTAGATTTGTACCCATATAAAGCTGGGGAAACAGGGATTGGAAATGAGAAACCAGTGATCTAGTGGACAAAGAAGATGCCAGTTGCAAGTAAGTCACATATGGAGTGCATACTAGATAAAAGAGTGAGCAAGAGGACCAGGCGAAAACAATACTTTGAGTATCTGGTCAAATGGAAGAACCATCCAGTTGAAGATGTCAGCTGGGAAAACGAAGCAGAGATCCAGAAGCATGGATAGACCGTGCGTGAACTCATGGACAAGAGCCCATGAAAATTTTCAAGCCAGAGAGTATGATGCAGGAGCATCGCCAACATCAAGCAAGCCAGCGCGGAGACAACGGACAGCTGGACAAGCGCTAGCACAAATTTTGAAATCACCTTGAAGTTATTGCGCGGTCTTAAATGAAGCCATTAAGGAGAAGTGTACTTGTAAAATTTAAATGGACCTTGAGCAATTCTCTCTCTTCCTTAGTAGATAGAAGGCATTTAAAGTAGTTAATGTAGGTAGATAGAATTAAATGTGTAGATTAGACAGTTTTAGAGTGCAAGAGGGAAACGGGATATAGACACCCTCCTTGTGTATTGTAACATTATTATGAAGCGGCATTGTTGGGAAGAGAAAGAGCATGCAGAGAGCTGTGTAAGAACACCCATGTACAGATATTTGGATTAATAGAAAGAGTTGATTCAAATTCATGGTTTCGTGTTTGTTTTCTGTGTATTGATGTTGAATGATATGCTCATGAATGTTTGCTTCATGTTATACATTTTCTTATATGTTGTGTATATGATTTCATGTTTTGAGTTTGAAGTCTGAAAGGAAGAAGGAATGAGTTTCAATTGTTTCTCTATCTAAACAAGGATTCCTACAAGGAGTGCAGTTGAAGTGTCCGCAAGGAGTACGCTGACAAAGGGTTCAGATAGGGTTGCTTTTATTCTCATTTCCACAAAAGTGCAGTTGGGCACAGGAGTCGTGCAAGGAGTGTGTAGGCCGAGTGAAGTCTCAGGGTTGTGGACCTGAGTGAAGCATTTAGAGACTGTTGTTGTAGGTGTGTGTAGGGTCGAAGGGTTTCAACACTTAGAAGTGTTTGAAGGTCTGCCACAAGGAGTGCATGCAAGGGGTTTCCAGAAGACGCAGAGTCATGGGGAAGCTCAAGGGAATTGAATCTTCAAAGGAGTTGAAGGAGGATGAGTTCCACGGAGAGAAACACCTTGGTCAGTTGTGCATGGATTCTCAAAAGGAAGGAACAGACGGTCGATATTCTCTGAGGAGAAAAAACGAATTTATGTAAGCCGTCAGATCTCACGGAGGAGCAAGTGAATTAATTCGAGTAGCTCAGGAGGTTCTAAGCTCAAGAGGGACAAGACCATAGATCCAAGCCACAAGGGCTGTTGGATTTACCCGGGGATTCCATATCGAGGTTTTGTGGGTGGAAGTCCCGTAAACATTGTAACGGGAATCGCGAAATCGCGAAACGTGATATCCCGAAAGCCAAGAGGATTTGTGTGGGCCACGAAAGAGCCATTGAGGTGGACGGGTGGCACGTTGTTTTGAGGTTTCATGGGGCGAAGTTCCGAAACCTTTGCATTAGGATTCGCGATACTACAAAGTCCGAAGTGCCAATGAAGTGAAGTGGCATTGAAAGGTCAAACTCGCACTTGTATCGGAGTTTCGGCAAATCAGGATTTGAGAGTCAGAGAGACAAGTTCCTCGACATCGCGATCGTTGAAATTGCGATAGGGAAAATCCTGAAAGGAAAAGGAAAAGGTCAGCGTTGACTGTTGTTGGGTTTCAAGGATTCAAGAGACCAACGCTCAACCAATGGATTTGTGAAGTTGCGAAATTCGATCTCCCACGTGTAAAGAGGGGATCCTGTAAGAGTTTATTATGGGTACAGATTTCCCGATAGGGAAATAGAAGAATCGTTTAGAGTTCTTCGAGCCAGTAGTGAAGGAAAGATCCTGTGTCGAACATGGACCTTCTGACCTGCGGGTTGTGGAGGGAGCATGCGTCGACATCAAGGAGTTGCCCTGCTTTGACAACCCGATAAATATGGATCCCATGCTGGCGAGTNGTAGACCATGGCAATATGACAAGAATGTGATTCATGATGGGAGAATGAACACATACACCCTAGAGAAGAATGGGAGGACTCACATGTTGCTTCCAATCAAGGATAAGAAGGTGAAGCCGGAAGTAAGCAACATTGTACTTCTCATGAGTGGGAAGAAACTTCTTACAGAGGTTAAGAAAAAGGAAGAAGCCCAGTTCATTGTGGTTAGGAAACCGAGGATTGTTTTGACCAGCACAAGAGTGGATGATTTACCAGAAGAGATTTAGGAACTCCTGGAAGAGTTCTTTGATATAGTAGTGGACGAATTACCTTGTTCGTTGCCGCCGATTAGAAGTGTGAGTCATCATATCAATCTCATACCAGGAGCCAGTTTTCCAAAGAAAGTCGCATATAGATTGACACCGCAAGAGAATGAAGAAGTTAAAAGGCAAGTCCAGGAGTTGTTGGACAAAGCTTTGGTTAGGGAAATCTTGAGTCCGTGTGTTGTTCCAACAGTACTCAGTCTGAAGAAATACGGAGGCTACAGGATGTGTACTGACTTGAGGGTGATTAACAAGATAACCATCAGGTATAGATTTCCATTGCCAAGGATGGATGATCTGATGGATTGCTTGAGTGGAGCAAAGTATTTTTCAAAGATTGATTTGAAAAGCGATTATCACCAAATCCGCATGAGAGAGGGTGATGAATGGAAGACAGCATTCAAAACCAAAAAAGGATTGTATGAATGGCCTGTTATGCCATTTGGCTTAACAAATGCGCCAAGTACCTTCATGAGGTTGATGAACGAAGTCATGAAGGAGTTCATCGGAAAATTTTCTATTGTGTATTTGGATGACATACTGGTTTACAGTAAAACAATGGTAGAGCATCTGAAGCATTTGGCTACAGTAATGCAGAGGTTACAGCAGGAGAAGTTGTTGATAAACATGAAGAAATGCTGATTCATGAAGACATAGCTCATTTACTTGGGATTTGTTATTTCTGCAGATGAGTTGAGGATGGATCCAGATAAGGTGGAGGTAATCAAGAATTGGCCATCACCAAAGAATATCTTTGAGGTGAGAAGTTTTCATGGATTGTCTAGTTTCTACTGAAAGTTCATTAGGAATTTCAGTGGAATTAGTGCAGTAATGATGGACATAGTGAAGAAAATACACAAGTCTTTTCACTGGACTGAAGAGGCTGAGAAAATTTTTAATCCGTTGAAGAGGAAGATCACAGAACAACCAGTTCTGGTGTTGCCAGATTTCCATAAGACATTTCAAGTGAAATACGATGCAAGTGGGTTTGCAATCGGGGAAGTCTTGAGTCAAGATGACAGGCCAATAGCATACTTCAGCGAGAAGCTGAATGAAGAGAAAGTCAAATACTCCACATATGACAAGGAATTTTATGCTATCATTCAGGCATTGAAGAAATGGAGACACTACTTGATCCCGAAAGAGTTTGTCTTATATAGTGACAATCATGCATTGCAGTTTGTGACTCAATAGGAAAAGTTGAATCAGAAACATGTCAAATGGGTTGAGTATATGCAAATTTTCACTTTTGTGATTAAACATATTTCGGGTACTGCTAACAAAGTGGTTGATGCTTTGAGAAGGAAGTGTTTGTTGTTGCGGGAGTTCAAAGTCAAAACGTTGGGTTTTGATGATCTCAAGAACATGTACGCCGAGGATCAGGATTTTAAGGAGGCGTATGAAGTAGCTGATAATCCAATTCTCAGGGACAGAAGCCAATGGATAGAATACATGATCTAGGAAGGATTACTGTTTAGGGGTAATTAGCTGTGTATTCTGAAATTCTCCATGAGAGAAAACTTGCTAAAGGAGAAACACAGTGGAGGATTGGCAGGGCACTTTGGTCATGGCAAGACGTTCACAAAGTTGAATGAGTCATACTTTTGGCCAAGAATGTGAGAAAATGTCAAGAGATTCATGGACAGATGCAAAATTTGCCAGCATTCGAAGGGAAGGAAGCAGAATGCGGGGTTTTATCAACCATTGCCCATACGAGAGAGGTCGTGGGATGCAATCAACATGGATTTTGTATTGGGGTTGCCAAGAATGCAAAGATGTTTTGATTCAATATTTGTTGTGGTGGATAGATTTTCCAAGATGGCACACTTCATTCCATGTCAGAAAACTAGTGACGCAACTCACATTGTGAACCTATTTTTTAAATAAGTCATTCGACTTCATGGCTTACCAAGAAGCATAGTTTCGGGTCGAGACACAAAATTCATAGGACATTTTTGGAGGACCTTGTGGAAGAAGTTGGGAACTAACTTGTCATTTAGTTCATCTTATCATCCTCAAATGGATGGACAGACAGAAGTGGTGAACAAAAGTCTAGGAGACTTGCTGAGAAGCTTGGTGATAGAACACCGCAGCCAGTGGGACAACATATTACCACAGGCAGATTTTTCTTATAACGACTCAGTAAATAGGAGCACAGGGCGGAGTCCATTTCAGATTTTTTATGGCATGCAACCGAGAGGAATTTCTAAGTTGAGGGATTTAGAACAGACTGTAACTAGGAGTGCTAGTGCAGAAGAATTCGCGGAAGCGATGAAGGAACTTCACAGCCAGGTGAAGGAGCGATTGCAGAATTCAAGCCAGGAGTACAAGTGTAGAGCTGATCAGCACAGAAGACAACTTCAGTTTGAGGTTGGTGACTTGATTCTAGCACATTTGAGAAAGAAAAGGTTCCCGAGAGGAACATATAATAAACTGAAGATGAAGATAATTGGGCCATGTAGGGTCTTGAATAAATTTGGGATGAATGCGTACGAGATTGAATTACCCAATGGGATTGGAATTTCTCCGATATTCAATATCTTAGATTTGTACCCATATAAAGCTGGGGAAACAGGGATTGGAAATGAGAAACCAGTGATCTAGTGGACAAAGAAGATGCCAGTTGCAAGTAAGTCACATATGGAGTGCATACTAGATAAAAGAGTGAGCAAGAGGACCAGGCGAAAACAATACTTTGAGTATCTGGTCAAATGGAAGAACCATCCAGTTGAAGATGTCAGCTGGGAAAACGAAGCAGAGATCCAGAAGCATGGATAGACCGTGCGTGAACTCATGGACAAGAGCCCATGAAAATTTTCAAGCCAGAGAGTATGATGCAGGAGCATCGCCAACATCAAGCAAGCCAGCGCGGAGACAACGGACAGCTGGACAAGCGCTAGCACAAATTTTGAAATCACCTTGAAGTTATTGCGCGGTCTTAAATGAAGCCATTAAGGAGAAGTGTACTTGTAAAATTTAAATGGACCTTGAGCAATTCTCTCTCTTCCTTAGTAGATAGAAGGCATTTAAAGTAGTTAATGTAGGTAGATAGAATTAAATGTGTAGATTAGACAGTTTTAGAGTGCAAGAGGGAAACGGGATATAGACACCCTCCTTGTGTATTGTAACATTATTATGAAGCGGCATTGTTGGGAAGAGAAAGAGCATGCAGAGAGCTGTGTAAGAACACCCATGTACAGATATTTGGATTAATAGAAAGAGTTGATTCAAATTCATGGTTTCGTGTTTGTTTTCTGTGTATTGATGTTGAATGATATGCTCATGAATGTTTGCTTCATGTTATACATTTTCTTATATGTTGTGTATATGATTTCATGTTTTGAGTTTGAAGTCTGAAAGGAAGAAGGAATGAGTTTCAATTGTTTCTCTATCTAAACAAGGATTCCTACAAGGAGTGCAGTTGAAGTGTCCGCAAGGAGTACGCTGACAAAGGGTTCAGATAGGGTTGCTTTTATTCTCATTTCCACAAAAGTGCAGTTGGGCACAGGAGTCGTGCAAGGAGTGTGTAGGCCGAGTGAAGTCTCAGGGTTGTGGACCTGAGTGAAGCATTTAGAGACTGTTGTTGTAGGTGTGTGTAGGGTCGAAGGGTTTCAACACTTAGAAGTGTTTGAAGGTCTGCCACAAGGAGTGCATGCAAGGGGTTTCCAGAAGACGCAGAGTCATGGGGAAGCTCAAGGGAATTGAATCTTCAAAGGAGTTGAAGGAGGATGAGTTCCACGGAGAGAAACACCTTGGTCAGTTGTGCATGGATTCTCAAAAGGAAGGAACAGACGGTCGATATTCTCTGAGGAGAAAAAACGAATTTATGTAAGCCGTCAGATCTCACGGAGGAGCAAGTGAATTAATTCGAGTAGCTCAGGAGGTTCTAAGCTCAAGAGGGACAAGACCATAGATCCAAGCCACAAGGGCTGTTGGATTTACCCGGGGATTCCATATCGAGGTTTTGTGGGTGGAAGTCCCGTAAACATTGTAACGGGAATCGCGAAATCGCGAAACGTGATATCCCGAAAGCCAAGAGGATTTGTGTGGGCCACGAAAGAGCCATTGAGGTGGACGGGTGGCACGTTGTTTTGAGGTTTCATGGGGCGAAGTTCCGAAACCTTTGCATTAGGATTCGCGATACTACAAAGTCCGAAGTGCCAATGAAGTGAAGTGGCATTGAAAGGTCAAACTCGCACTTGTATCGGAGTTTCGGCAAATCAGGATTTGAGAGTCAGAGAGACAAGTTCCTCGACATCGCGATCGTTGAAATTGCGATAGGGAAAATCCTGAAAGGAAAAGGAAAAGGTCAGCGTTGACTGTTGTTGGGTTTCAAGGATTCAAGAGACCAACGCTCAACCAATGGATTTGTGAAGTTGCGAAATTCGATCTCCCACGTGTAAAGAGGGGATCCTGTAAGAGTTTATTATGGGTACAGATTTCCCGATAGGGAAATAGAAGAATCGTTTAGAGTTCTTCGAGCCAGTAGTGAAGGAAAGATCCTGTGTCGAACATGGACCTTCTGACCTGCGGGTTGTGGAGGGAGCATGCGTCGACATCAAGGAGTTGCCCTGCTTTGACAACCCGATAAATATGGATCCCATGCTGGCGAGTNCAACACTTAGAAGTGTTTGAAGGTCTGCCACAAGGAGTGCATGCAAGGGGTTTCCAGAAGACGCAAAGTCATGGGGAAGCTCAAGGGAATTGAATCTTCAAAGGAGTTGAAGGAGGATGAGTTCCACGGAGAGAAACACCTTGGTCAGTTGTGCAGGGATTCTCAAAAGGAAGGAACAGACGGTCGATATTCTCTGAGGAGAAAACACGAATTTATGTAAGCCATCAGATCTCACGGAGGAGCAAGTGAATTACTTCGAGTAGCTCAGGAGGTTCTAAGCTCAAGAGGGACAGGACCGTAGATCCAAGCCACAAGGGCTGTTGGATTTACCCGGGGATTCCATATCGAGGTTTTGTGGGTGAAAGTCCCGTAAACATTGTAACGGGAATTGCGAAATCGCGAAACGTGATATCCCGAAAGCCAAGAGGATTTGTGTGGGCCACGAAAGAGCCAGTGAGGTGGACAGGTGGCACATTGTTTTGAGGTTTCATGGGGAGAAGTTCCGAAACCTTTTCATTAGGATTCGTGATACTACGAAGTCCAAAGTGCCAATGAAGTGAAGTGGCATTGAAAGGTCAAACTCGCACGTGTATCGGAGTTTCGGCAAATCGGGATTCGAGAGTCGAAGAGACAATTTCCTCGACATCGTGATCGTTGAAATTGCGATAGGGAAAATCCTGAAAGGAAAAGGAAAAGGTCAGCATTGACTGTTGTTGGGTTTCAAGGATTCAAGAGACCAACGCTCAACCAATGGATTTGTGAAGTTGCGAAATTCGATCTCCCACGTGTAAAGAGGGGATCCTGTAAGAGTTTACTATGGGTGTAGATTTCCCGATAGGGAAATAGAATAACCGTTTAGAGTTATTCGAGCCAGTAGTGAAGGAAATATCCTGTGTCGAACATGGACCTTCTGACCTGCGGGTTGTGGAGGGAGCATGCGTCGACATCAAGGAGTTGCCCTGCTTTGACAACCCGATAAATATGGATCCCATGCTGGCGAGTGCCTTTAACCAATGCATCTACGATATGATTAGTGGATGCATGTTCCATGCAGTTAGGGTTGAGCTCTTTTGGTGTCAAATATTATGCTACCTATGAGGTGTCCAATAATGGTGGAAAATATGGTCGAAGGAGATCTACATTGAACATTAGGCGCAATCCAAGGAAGGGGGGAATGGTGAGCTCAAAAGCATTGTCACCCACAACCTTAGTGATGGTGTAAGGTACTTAGAAGAGCGGATGAAGCTTCTGATGGGGCCCTTTAAGGCATTCTTTCTCCAAGTACAACCAAACTTTGTCTCCCACCTAAAACTTGTGTGGCACCTTGTGTTGATCATGGCACTGCTTGTACTTGGCATTGGACTTCTATAAAATATCCTGAACTTTTTGATGGATGTGTTGGATCTAGTCAATGAACTGGGTGACTTTATTAGCTTTAGTTTGAGCATGGGACGAGTTTTCCTGAGTGGCTGCAAGGGGTAGTGCAACATCCATGGGACCCAATGGTTGAAATCCCAACCCCACCTGAAAGAGGTTGTGGCACAACAACCCATATTGAAGATGGAAATTAGTGGCATATGTGTTTGTGCCCAACATTTGGTAGGTGGTGGTGAATTCAGGATCTTTCTCATAGATTTGGGGCCATCCGAAGGTATCATGACCGCAAGAGTCTAGCACCGTGGTGAGTGCCACTACGGGAGGTCAGTTGAGGAAATCAACGACGCAGTTGGTACTTCATGTATTATACTTGATGTTAAGGTGGAACTACTGCAAGTATGTGGACCACTTATGATGGTGGTCATTCAACAATTTATCTTGTGTCTGCATGAACTGCAATGGCTTATGATCAGTGTGGATGAATGTCTCCTTCACGAGAATGTCATGCCTCCACTGGCGGCAATCTTTCACAATTAAGTACATTTCTTTGTCATAAATAGGTTACTTACGTATGACATATGACAGTGTATCACTATGATAGGCCATGGGGTGGTCGTGTTGAGTGAGGACTACGCCCACAACATAGTCTGAATCATATGTCTCTATCTCAAAGGGTTGTTGTAGGTCGGGTAATGAAAGCACTGGGGATGAGCACAAGCACTGCTTCAAATAATCAAACACTTAAATTTCCTTACCACCACCATTGGTTACTTGGTTGAGGGCCCATACAATATGGGAGAATCCCAACATGAACCCGTGATAGAAATTGGCAAGGCCTAAGAAGCTTCAAAGCTTAGTGAGCGTAGTTGGGGATGGCCAGTAATGGATGACCTATATCTTGGTTGGATCCACATGCACACCATTCTCATCAATAATGTATCCTAGGTATTGGACCATGTCCATGCTAAAGGAGCATTTTTCCAAGTTGGCATATAGCTTGTGTTGTCGCAGAGTGTGCAAAACCTACTGAATATGCTGCAAGTGTTCCACCCAAGTCTTATTGTAGATGAGGATGTCATCTAGATACACCATTACAAAATAATTGGTGAAAGGCTGCAAGATATTGTCCATCGTCCTCATGAAATTTGTTGGGGTATTTGTCAAACCAAATGGCATGACCAACCATTAAAAAGGACCATGTTTTGACTTGAAGGTAGTCTTCCATACATCTATCTACTCTATAGGGACCTGATGGTATCCATACTTCAGATCAATATTACTAAAGTATTTTCCCCCCTTGAGCTGATCAAGGAGATCATCGATTCGGGGAATTGAGTACCAGTTCCTAACTATGATTTTATTTAGGGCCCGATAATCAATGCAGAGTCACCATGTACGATATTTCTTCTACACAAGCACGATTGGGCTTCCACAAGGTGATGATATAGGTCGTATGTGCCCCATTTTGGATCATTTCTTGGATATGACGCTTGATCTCCTCATTTTCTAATAGAGATAAACAATAGACTGGCCCATTGGGTAGCAATGCACCAAGGGTCATATCGATGGAATTATTTATGCGACAATGCAGAGGTACCCCACTAGGTGAGGAGATGTCTTTGTATTCATGCATGAGCTTATCCACTTTCTTCTGTTGCATGGAGAGGTCGGTTGTTGAGGCCATGGATGTGGCTGCCATCTTTCACTCAATCTAAGAGAGAATCATGAAGAAGACAAACTTCATGGTCTGAGAGATGACCTTCCTGCATTACTTGGAAGATATCAAGGAAATGGCACTAGGTGGAACTACCTTGGGTATCCTGTACAATTTCTTGTCAAAATTAATAATAACACTGTGAGGCCTAGATTCATATACAATATGAAGTTTCCATAAATAAATTTGGCCTAAAATAACATCAAAAACTTCAAGGGGAGAAACATCACACAATACCTCGTCTTTGAAGGGCTTGATGTCATAGGACATGTGGTACTGTTGGTTGATGTGAAGATCACTTCCTTGGCAGAGACATTTGATGGTGTATGGCTATGGGTGCGGCATTTTCAGCAGGGCCAACCACTTAAAAACCTATGTTGAGATTAGTTTCTTCTGGTTACCGCTATCAAAGATGAATTGCAACGGGGTTCCTTTCACCCACATCTGTGAATGAAAGAGGCGCTTTCCTTCCTCTGGCTCATCAGGTTCACTGAGATGTACCTTGGTGATAAAAATGGTGGCACTGGGTTCCATATCAATGATCTGTCTCCCCTTTTCTGTTTCTGACTCAGAGCTAGAACCTACATCTGATTCATAGGATTTCACCTTAGCCACCAATGACTACTTCAAGCGATAATCAACAGTGTTATGCCAGGGGCTCTTATGGAATTCATACCACTTCCCAGTATCTTTCTTCATCTTTGCATTTCCCTTCTTCGTTTCTGTCTTGGAGTGGTTGTCCTGAGGCTGTCCATATGTTCTTTTCCCTTTGTTCTGCGAGTTGGGGCTGCCCTTGATCTGCTTCTACTATGAGGGGTTCCTAGACCCAAACTGTCGCATCTTTTTTTTAAGTTTTGGCTGTATTTTTACAGAATATCGATAGGCTGTGCCCAATGATGAGATGTCCAAAAACTTCATTTCTTCCTGGATGTATCTATGCAAACCACTGGAGTACTTGAGCACCATATGTCACTTATAATATTGATACCCATCTTGGTACACAACGTATGGAATATATTTGTGAAATCTAGCACTGCTTGGTCTCTTTCCTGTTGTAGTGTGGTCCATTTTGTATATAGATCATCATAACTTACAACAAGGTAGTATTGTTCCTTAATAACATCCTTGAAGGACTCCCAGGTGAGTGCAACTGTAAATAATGAGGGTTCCTATGTTTTCTTTTTCTCACAGAAACTCTCCCACCAACCTTTAACGTGGGGGATGGATTTGAGGAGCGCAAANGTTCACAAAGTTGAATGAGTCATACTTTTGGCCAAGAATGTGAGAAAATGTCAAGAGATTCATGGACAGATGCAAAATTTGCCAGCATTCGAAGGGAAGGAAGCAGAATGCGGGGTTTTATCAACCATTGCCCATACGAGAGAGGTCGTGGGATGCAATCAACATGGATTTTGTATTGGGGTTGCCAAGAATGCAAAGATGTTTTGATTCAATATTTGTTGTGGTGGATAGATTTTCCAAGATGGCACACTTCATTCCATGTCAGAAAACTAGTGACGCAACTCACATTGTGAACCTATTTTTTAAATAAGTCATTCGACTTCATGGCTTACCAAGAAGCATAGTTTCGGGTCGAGACACAAAATTCATAGGACATTTTTGGAGGACCTTGTGGAAGAAGTTGGGAACTAACTTGTCATTTAGTTCATCTTATCATCCTCAAATGGATGGACAGACAGAAGTGGTGAACAAAAGTCTAGGAGACTTGCTGAGAAGCTTGGTGATAGAACACCGCAGCCAGTGGGACAACATATTACCACAGGCAGATTTTTCTTATAACGACTCAGTAAATAGGAGCACAGGGCGGAGTCCATTTCAGATTTTTTATGGCATGCAACCGAGAGGAATTTCTAAGTTGAGGGATTTAGAACAGACTGTAACTAGGAGTGCTAGTGCAGAAGAATTCGCGGAAGCGATGAAGGAACTTCACAGCCAGGTGAAGGAGCGATTGCAGAATTCAAGCCAGGAGTACAAGTGTAGAGCTGATCAGCACAGAAGACAACTTCAGTTTGAGGTTGGTGACTTGATTCTAGCACATTTGAGAAAGAAAAGGTTCCCGAGAGGAACATATAATAAACTGAAGATGAAGATAATTGGGCCATGTAGGGTCTTGAATAAATTTGGGATGAATGCGTACGAGATTGAATTACCCAATGGGATTGGAATTTCTCCGATATTCAATATCTTAGATTTGTACCCATATAAAGCTGGGGAAACAGGGATTGGAAATGAGAAACCAGTGATCTAGTGGACAAAGAAGATGCCAGTTGCAAGTAAGTCACATATGGAGTGCATACTAGATAAAAGAGTGAGCAAGAGGACCAGGCGAAAACAATACTTTGAGTATCTGGTCAAATGGAAGAACCATCCAGTTGAAGATGTCAGCTGGGAAAACGAAGCAGAGATCCAGAAGCATGGATAGACCGTGCGTGAACTCATGGACAAGAGCCCATGAAAATTTTCAAGCCAGAGAGTATGATGCAGGAGCATCGCCAACATCAAGCAAGCCAGCGCGGAGACAACGGACAGCTGGACAAGCGCTAGCACAAATTTTGAAATCACCTTGAAGTTATTGCGCGGTCTTAAATGAAGCCATTAAGGAGAAGTGTACTTGTAAAATTTAAATGGACCTTGAGCAATTCTCTCTCTTCCTTAGTAGATAGAAGGCATTTAAAGTAGTTAATGTAGGTAGATAGAATTAAATGTGTAGATTAGACAGTTTTAGAGTGCAAGAGGGAAACGGGATATAGACACCCTCCTTGTGTATTGTAACATTATTATGAAGCGGCATTGTTGGGAAGAGAAAGAGCATGCAGAGAGCTGTGTAAGAACACCCATGTACAGATATTTGGATTAATAGAAAGAGTTGATTCAAATTCATGGTTTCGTGTTTGTTTTCTGTGTATTGATGTTGAATGATATGCTCATGAATGTTTGCTTCATGTTATACATTTTCTTATATGTTGTGTATATGATTTCATGTTTTGAGTTTGAAGTCTGAAAGGAAGAAGGAATGAGTTTCAATTGTTTCTCTATCTAAACAAGGATTCCTACAAGGAGTGCAGTTGAAGTGTCCGCAAGGAGTACGCTGACAAAGGGTTCAGATAGGGTTGCTTTTATTCTCATTTCCACAAAAGTGCAGTTGGGCACAGGAGTCGTGCAAGGAGTGTGTAGGCCGAGTGAAGTCTCAGGGTTGTGGACCTGAGTGAAGCATTTAGAGACTGTTGTTGTAGGTGTGTGTAGGGTCGAAGGGTTTCAACACTTAGAAGTGTTTGAAGGTCTGCCACAAGGAGTGCATGCAAGGGGTTTCCAGAAGACGCAGAGTCATGGGGAAGCTCAAGGGAATTGAATCTTCAAAGGAGTTGAAGGAGGATGAGTTCCACGGAGAGAAACACCTTGGTCAGTTGTGCATGGATTCTCAAAAGGAAGGAACAGACGGTCGATATTCTCTGAGGAGAAAAAACGAATTTATGTAAGCCGTCAGATCTCACGGAGGAGCAAGTGAATTAATTCGAGTAGCTCAGGAGGTTCTAAGCTCAAGAGGGACAAGACCATAGATCCAAGCCACAAGGGCTGTTGGATTTACCCGGGGATTCCATATCGAGGTTTTGTGGGTGGAAGTCCCGTAAACATTGTAACGGGAATCGCGAAATCGCGAAACGTGATATCCCGAAAGCCAAGAGGATTTGTGTGGGCCACGAAAGAGCCATTGAGGTGGACGGGTGGCACGTTGTTTTGAGGTTTCATGGGGCGAAGTTCCGAAACCTTTGCATTAGGATTCGCGATACTACAAAGTCCGAAGTGCCAATGAAGTGAAGTGGCATTGAAAGGTCAAACTCGCACTTGTATCGGAGTTTCGGCAAATCAGGATTTGAGAGTCAGAGAGACAAGTTCCTCGACATCGCGATCGTTGAAATTGCGATAGGGAAAATCCTGAAAGGAAAAGGAAAAGGTCAGCGTTGACTGTTGTTGGGTTTCAAGGATTCAAGAGACCAACGCTCAACCAATGGATTTGTGAAGTTGCGAAATTCGATCTCCCACGTGTAAAGAGGGGATCCTGTAAGAGTTTATTATGGGTACAGATTTCCCGATAGGGAAATAGAAGAATCGTTTAGAGTTCTTCGAGCCAGTAGTGAAGGAAAGATCCTGTGTCGAACATGGACCTTCTGACCTGCGGGTTGTGGAGGGAGCATGCGTCGACATCAAGGAGTTGCCCTGCTTTGACAACCCGATAAATATGGATCCCATGCTGGCGAGTGCCTTTAACCAATGCATCTACGATATGATTAGTGGATGCATGTTCCATGCAGTTAGGGTTGAGCTCTTTTGGTGTCAAATATTATGCTACCTATGAGGTGTCCAATAATGGTGGAAAATATGGTCGAAGGAGATCTACATTGAACATTAGGCGCAATCCAAGGAAGGGGGGAATGGTGAGCTCAAAAGCATTGTCACCCACAACCTTAGTGATGGTGTAAGGTACTTAGAAGAGCGGATGAAGCTTCTGATGGGGCCCTTTAAGGCATTCTTTCTCCAAGTACAACCAAACTTTGTCTCCCACCTAAAACTTGTGTGGCACCTTGTGTTGATCATGGCACTGCTTGTACTTGGCATTGGACTTCTATAAAATATCCTGAACTTTTTGATGGATGTGTTGGATCTAGTCAATGAACTGGGTGACTTTATTAGCTTTAGTTTGAGCATGGGACGAGTTTTCCTGAGTGGCTGCAAGGGGTAGTGCAACATCCATGGGACCCAATGGTTGAAATCCCAACCCCACCTGAAAGAGGTTGTGGCACAACAACCCATATTGAAGATGGAAATTAGTGGCATATGTGTTTGTGCCCAACATTTGGTAGGTGGTGGTGAATTCAGGATCTTTCTCATAGATTTGGGGCCATCCGAAGGTATCATGACCGCAAGAGTCTAGCACCGTGGTGAGTGCCACTACGGGAGGTCAGTTGAGGAAATCAACGACGCAGTTGGTACTTCATGTATTATACTTGATGTTAAGGTGGAACTACTGCAAGTATGTGGACCACTTATGATGGTGGTCATTCAACAATTTATCTTGTGTCTGCATGAACTGCAATGGCTTATGATCAGTGTGGATGAATGTCTCCTTCACGAGAATGTCATGCCTCCACTGGCGGCAATCTTTCACAATTAAGTACATTTCTTTGTCATAAATAGGTTACTTACGTATGACATATGACAGTGTATCACTATGATAGGCCATGGGGTGGTCGTGTTGAGTGAGGACTACGCCCACAACATAGTCTGAATCATATGTCTCTATCTCAAAGGGTTGTTGTAGGTCGGGTAATGAAAGCACTGGGGATGAGCACAAGCACTGCTTCAAATAATCAAACACTTAAATTTCCTTACCACCACCATTGGTTACTTGGTTGAGGGCCCATACAATATGGGAGAATCCCAACATGAACCCGTGATAGAAATTGGCAAGGCCTAAGAAGCTTCAAAGCTTAGTGAGCGTAGTTGGGGATGGCCAGTAATGGATGACCTATATCTTGGTTGGATCCACATGCACACCATTCTCATCAATAATGTATCCTAGGTATTGGACCATGTCCATGCTAAAGGAGCATTTTTCCAAGTTGGCATATAGCTTGTGTTGTCGCAGAGTGTGCAAAACCTACTGAATATGCTGCAAGTGTTCCACCCAAGTCTTATTGTAGATGAGGATGTCATCTAGATACACCATTACAAAATAATTGGTGAAAGGCTGCAAGATATTGTCCATCGTCCTCATGAAATTTGTTGGGGTATTTGTCAAACCAAATGGCATGACCAACCATTAAAAAGGACCATGTTTTGACTTGAAGGTAGTCTTCCATACATCTATCTACTCTATAGGGACCTGATGGTATCCATACTTCAGATCAATATTACTAAAGTATTTTCCCCCCTTGAGCTGATCAAGGAGATCATCGATTCGGGGAATTGAGTACCAGTTCCTAACTATGATTTTATTTAGGGCCCGATAATCAATGCAGAGTCACCATGTACGATATTTCTTCTACACAAGCACGATTGGGCTTCCACAAGGTGATGATATAGGTCGTATGTGCCCCATTTTGGATCATTTCTTGGATATGACGCTTGATCTCCTCATTTTCTAATAGAGATAAACAATAGACTGGCCCATTGGGTAGCAATGCACCAAGGGTCATATCGATGGAATTATTTATGCGACAATGCAGAGGTACCCCACTAGGTGAGGAGATGTCTTTGTATTCATGCATGAGCTTATCCACTTTCTTCTGTTGCATGGAGAGGTCGGTTGTTGAGGCCATGGATGTGGCTGCCATCTTTCACTCAATCTAAGAGAGAATCATGAAGAAGACAAACTTCATGGTCTGAGAGATGACCTTCCTGCATTACTTGGAAGATATCAAGGAAATGGCACTAGGTGGAACTACCTTGGGTATCCTGTACAATTTCTTGTCAAAATTAATAATAACACTGTGAGGCCTAGATTCATATACAATATGAAGTTTCCATAAATAAATTTGGCCTAAAATAACATCAAAAACTTCAAGGGGAGAAACATCACACAATACCTCGTCTTTGAAGGGCTTGATGTCATAGGACATGTGGTACTGTTGGTTGATGTGAAGATCACTTCCTTGGCAGAGACATTTGATGGTGTATGGCTATGGGTGCGGCATTTTCAGCAGGGCCAACCACTTAAAAACCTATGTTGAGATTAGTTTCTTCTGGTTACCGCTATCAAAGATGAATTGCAACGGGGTTCCTTTCACCCACATCTGTGAATGAAAGAGGCGCTTTCCTTCCTCTGGCTCATCAGGTTCACTGAGATGTACCTTGGTGATAAAAATGGTGGCACTGGGTTCCATATCAATGATCTGTCTCCCCTTTTCTGTTTCTGACTCAGAGCTAGAACCTACATCTGATTCATAGGATTTCACCTTAGCCACCAATGACTACTTCAAGCGATAATCAACAGTGTTATGCCAGGGGCTCTTATGGAATTCATACCACTTCCCAGTATCTTTCTTCATCTTTGCATTTCCCTTCTTCGTTTCTGTCTTGGAGTGGTTGTCCTGAGGCTGTCCATATGTTCTTTTCCCTTTGTTCTGCGAGTTGGGGCTGCCCTTGATCTGCTTCTACTATGAGGGGTTCCTAGACCCAAACTGTCGCATCTTTTTTTTAAGTTTTGGCTGTATTTTTACAGAATATCGATAGGCTGTGCCCAATGATGAGATGTCCAAAAACTTCATTTCTTCCTGGATGTATCTATGCAAACCACTGGAGTACTTGAGCACCATATGTCACTTATAATATTGATACCCATCTTGGTACACAACGTATGGAATATATTTGTGAAATCTAGCACTGCTTGGTCTCTTTCCTGTTGTAGTGTGGTCCATTTTGTATATAGATCATCATAACTTACAACAAGGTAGTATTGTTCCTTAATAACATCCTTGAAGGACTCCCAGGTGAGTGCAACTGTAAATAATGAGGGTTCCTATGTTTTCTTTTTCTCACAGAAACTCTCCCACCAACCTTTAACGTGGGGGATGGATTTGAGGAGCGCAAANTTCCTCTGGCTCATCAGGTTCACTGAGATGTACCTTGGTGATAAAAATGGTGGCACTGGGTTCCATATCAATGATCTGTTTCCCCTTTTCTGGTTCTGACTCAGAGCTAGAACCTACATCTGATTCATAGGATTTCACCTCAGCCACCAATGACTTCTTCAAGCGATAATCAACAATGTTATGCCAGGGGCTCTTATGGAATTCATACCACTTCCCAGTATCTTTCTTCATCTTTGCATTTCCCTTCTTCGTTTCTGTCTTGGAGTGGTTGTCCTGAGGTTGTCCATATGTTCTTTTCCCTTTGTTCTGCGAGTTGGGGCTGCCCTTGATCTGCTTCTACTATGAGGGGTTCCTAGACCCAAACTGTCGCATCTTTTTTTTAAGTTTTGGCTGAATTTTTACAGAATATCGATAGGCTGTGCCCAATGATGAGATGTCCAAAAACTTCATTTCTTCCTAGATGTATCTATGCAAACCACTGGAGTACTTGAGAACCATATGTCACTTATAATATTGATACCCATATTGGTACACAACGTATGGAATATATTTGTGAAATCTAGCACTGCTTGGTCTCTTTCCTGTTGTAGTGTGGTCCATTTTGTATATAGATCATCATAACTTCCAACAAGGTAGTATTGTTCATTAATAACATCCCTGAAGGACTCCCAGGTGAGTGCAACTGTAAATAATGAGGGTTCCTATGTTTTCTTTTTCTCACAGAAACTCTCCCACCAACCTTTAACGTGGGGGATGGATTTGAGGAGCGCAAAAGTAATCTTTTCTCTATTCGAAAGTTATGGAAATAAAAACACCCTTCTAGTAGATTCAACCATTTTTCTAGATCATTTGCATCTATCTAGCCTTCAAATATAGGAATATCAAAGTTGATTTGTACCTTGAAGGGGGCGGCGCCTCTGCTTGAGGAAGATGCATCGCCTGTTGGTAGTCGTCAAAGGATTTGTGCAAAATTATCCATCACTGCGTTCCTCTGTTGCACGAGGGATTCCTCAAGGAAAAATTTGAAAGGATCTCCTATCCCATCATATTTATTTTCTCCCACCATGGAATGTCTCTTGGGCATGCGGGAGCTCTTTTTCTCAAGAGAAACAAGCTTGAGACCTAACTCTTTGTACCCTGACCTCGTCAGGGACATGCACTTAGAATGACAAGGAGAAAACTGCTTTGATACCACTGATCCATATTTTATAAGCAAAACGAAATGAACTCAAATTATTATTATTATTATTATTATTATTATTAACACAAAGTCACAATGAACAATAACAGAGATACAGTAAAACTGGCTTCTATTCAATAAAGAAATATGTTGAAACTGTAAAATGCAGACTGAAAACAAGCTTTCTAGAATGGTGGTAGCTTATCTCTTAGAAGAGATGTGACGGTTGCTCTCATTTGCAAGAAAATGAGTACAATGAATCTATGAAGTCCCTTTTACAATAAACATGAATTGAAAAAACCTAGACATCCAAAAACCTAACCCTAGGATATGAAGCGCCAAAAGTCATGTGGGCCCCGTTGGGGTAAGTTGGTACATCAAATTCTCAGGGTCATAACGTTTGCATACGATCTTCGTTTTAGGCGCGCGATAGCCCATTGTAAAGGTCTATCTAAGGAATACACATTTTTCATCAAACTTTGAATCAATCTATATTTATACTATGGTGAGCCCTAAAAACGTTGTTTAGGGCCTCAAAACGGCCCCAGAAGTTCAGGACCCAAAAACTAGGAAAAAAAATGTCAAACTGAAAAACTACCAAGATGAGCCAGTTGGAATGGTGGGTGGCCACCGATATCTACCTGGATCATGAAGAATACAATATGTGAGAGTTCAAGAGGCACAAGAAGGTGTGAGAGGCATTGAAATGGTTATATTGTAAATGATGTTGATTTGTTAATGAGAATGAGTAGAACAATTTTCTATGTTTCTCTTTATCCATGAGCCTTTATGTATTATTGTTTTCTACGGTCTATAATTTATTTTAAACTTTTTCAAGTGTTTATGTTACATGGAAATTTTAGTTGGTAGAGCACATAGGCTTGACTCCCATGTAGAGTAGAAGGGACCCATTGGGCATCTCATACACCATTTTGTATCATGGAGAGTATATACGCTATTAAAGATTCATGTGTGGTGGTTAATTGCTCTAGAAAGAATGCATAGAAGTGCACAATTGATCATACGAATATAATCGCAGGCATTAGAGAAAATTTGGTGTCTAAAATGGGCCTCATAAGAAAATAAATCTATTGTTGAATAGGAAATTAAATAACCAATAGGATTTCAAGAAATTGGGTTAAAGATGATCCTTGAGTTGGAGCTATACAAGTCAAATGTAACTATGTGTCCTATTTTTATTTGACAATTTTAACCACATGTAAACCTCACATTGTTGATATCTTCTTAAGATGTGCTATTATATCATTCGAATAATAAATACAAAGTATTTTATGTTATCACTATTGATGCTTGTTAAAATAAATAAATATTGTATTGACGAATATCATAATGGGGTTATTGTTGAAATAATGTAAAATTACAATATGATAAGTATTTTATATTATTACTACATTTAAGAGAAAAGAAATAATGTTTTAAATTATCTTGAGTATTTTGGAGGGAAAAAATAGAAACAATTTTTTTTATTTATTTTCAGTTTATCTTAGTGTAAGTTCACTAAAAATACCAAGCATGGGTACTCATTGTATTACAACTCAAACTCTACCCTAGGAGGAAAATTCATAACCTCAACGATAGAGCCTAGAGGAACTATAGGCAAGCTACCAACTATCCCCTCCATAGTCGTGCCCCACACTTTAGACTAAGGAAATATGCTACCCTCACTTAAGGGGAATCCCTACAAGTCAATCTAAGCTAAGTTGTAGTATAAAAATGGGACCTTTCTTAACTTCGGATTGACAAAGACAACTAGCAACTTTTACCATTTCACTTTAAATGTTTACATATGCAAGTTGTTGCTAAGTTAAACAAGCTTTAAAGGATACATTACTTAGACAAATGTGTTTCTTATAAAGTGTGACCATGTTATGCTGTAAAATAAATGAAAAGAGTATGGCATGAAGTGCATCAAACTTGATTAACATTCATATTTGTTCAATAGTTCCATATGATATCAACCATCAACAATTATGCTCATGTACTTGCATGAAAGAGTATGTTTGCATTCACCATCCATGAAGTAAATATGCCCAATGAAATGAGGAAAATAGACCTTGATTAGAGATATCCATAATACAAAAATCAATGTACTTTAGTTTTTAAGAGGTGCATCCACTTAGGCAAATTCAAACATGTTCATTTGCAAGTTTTATGCCACTACTTATATGGAAGAAACCTTGAAAATTCATTGTTGTTATAGTTAATAGTCTCACACCAGTGATGTTTGGATTGTATTTCATTTATTCCACACAAAAAAACACCAGTCTTGCTAAGGTTAGATGCAATCGTTTAGAGCATGCTAATCCTATTTCTGTGTTTGGATAGATTTTAGTAACAAAATTTAATGATCCGTGAGTATGAAGATGGAAATAAGTTTACTTAGGAAATTATCAAGATGAACCATAAATCATATGTCAAACATAGGAAATATTATGACAATCATATGTCAAACATAGGAAGTATTATGAGTTCAATTTATTGGATTGTACATTATTTAAGTGTTGTTGTAAGAAAATAGAGTGCAAAATCAGATTTCATGAAGTATAGTCATTCCAATATCAAAGTGCTCAAAATTTGTATGGTGCATAATTCAATAAACTATTATTAAATGTTGAAACTAGCGATAAACCAAACTTAAAGGATTTCCAAGTGTGTGTATAACTGCTGATTTATGAAGTAGATTCCATGCACCAGTTAATTTACTAATTAAGATTAAGTCCATACATATTGCATCAAGCTGAAATATGTCAAGCATTAAACCCTCAACAACATATCCAAAACAATGAAAGGAGCTGAATATTACTTTAGTTGTTTGCATTAGAGAGTAGATTATTCCACATTATAATCCATTGTGGTCACAATAGTGCAAAACCAATATTTGTTAAGTATGATGTAATCATGCCAAATATTGATCATGGAAACAAGTAAGTAAATCCTCGTGTAATAAAATAAGATCATAGAAACTTAAATTGTTTGTATCAAGAGTTAGATATTTCAACCATGTGAGGCATCAATTCCTTTTTTAAAAGCCTTAAGAACATGCAAAGTGTCAAATATTGCATAAGTATCAAGCTTTTTGCTAGATTATTTTTATCAATCATAAATGAAAGCAAGCTTGAGAAAAAATAATTCCATTAAGTTATTGGATGTGTCTAGCATTAAGTGAAAAAACATAAACTCTATGAAATATTGAGTTTTGAGCACAATAGAGTCCAGTGTGGGAATAGGTTAGATATATGAGTGTAACAAGCTTGAAATTGAGATCAAAACCAAAATTTTTAGCTAGTCAAGCTAGCTTATTTATGCAAATATCAATAGATATAGCATGAGATAAAGGATTGGCACAAGAAAGATCTAAGTTAAACAAGATTGGACAATTAAATTAATCTTAGATATATCAATCCAAATCAATAATTAATCTTGAAAGAACCTTGGACTGCTTGTAAATAAAAATTAAAAGGAAAGGGGAAAATTGAAATCGATATAATTAAAAAATGAGAGAAAACCAATTAGTACCATTGGGAATGGAGTCTTAGCCACTCCTTGAGTAGTTTCCTTCTTCACCTTCAATGTTTAAATCCCCACACATCTCTTGGAGAATGCTTGGTGAGCATCAAGCTAGGGAAACCTGAACTATACAAGATTCATAGGGAGGTTAAACTAATATTAGATTCAGCGTAAGTATTGCAAACTTTAAAAAATTAAAGCATAAATCTAGGGTAAGAAGTTCAAACCATAAGATTTTAAACTTCAATACTAGATATAGCTCTAAAAATTCACAAATAAACAAGATAAACCATGTCATACCTTACTTCCATTGCTTTCTTTGCAATTTCTCCTTCCTCAATGTCTCTTGCATGCCAAAAACCCTTCAATAATTAACCTAGAATAACTTACTCAAGAAAATAGACCAATATTGAGCAATATGTGTCTTTCAATCTATTTTGACCATGCTAAATGAGAGAGGCACCCTCCTTAAATAGGTGAGGAGTCTCTCAATACCTTACAATGAAAATCATGAGCTATAATGAAACAATGAACTCATACCATGTTCTAGGATGAAACCATGAGCCGAAAACCATGTTCCCAAGTCAAAACCATGGAAAATTCCTTAAGTTGTTACAACAAACTCCTCAAATATATTAGAGTTCCCTCCTCAAAGTGAGAAAGTGATAACTAATTTCACATGTGTGGTTCAAAAGGAGGCCCTAGAGAAAGTGTGCCCCCTAAGTAACCCCAAAATTATAGAATATTTTATGCAACAACTCATTTACAAGAAAAAAGTGAGGTGTGCTCCTTTTATAAGGTTCTAGAATCTTTCCACGTGTGGATAGACAAGAAATAATGTGAAGCACTTGTTGGCCCTTGACCAAGTTTTGGGAACACATGGCCATATTTGACTGTTTTTGGGACTTTGACAGCCTATCAAAGATGGAGCGCCAGGCGAAGAAAAGATCAAGGGATCTCGGCCCACTTTCGGGTCCCTTTTAGGGTTTTGGGATAATGTAATGGGAAAGGGATGTCGGCTCGTGGGGTTACCCACATTTAGGCCCACTTTTGTAATGTATAAATAAACATCTAGGTATCTAGTAGGCAGGGGGGGATTGTATTGTATCTATGTGATATATACTAAGTTCCAAGAAGGGATCTGTGTGATCGAGAGCTTTGTGCATTCTGTATAGACTTGCAGAGCTTAGTGCAAGTCCCTGTGTGAATATATAGAAGGCTTTGTGTTGAAAGGCAAGGAAGAAGAATCTAGTGGGCTGCATAGATCTTTTGTCCTATGCAAAGTAAGGGTTTCTATGTCTTTATGCTTGTACCCGATTGGCCGATGATAATAAGAAGAAGAGTTGGTGGATGTAGCCCTAGGGTGGGGGTGAACCACGTAAATCTATGTGTTATGCTTGGTGCCTTGACTTGTGCTTATCTCTACTTTTACTGAAGTGCTTTAATGTATTTAGATGGATATATTTATGCTTTGTTCTTATTAGATGTGTAGGAATAGTATATTTGATATGTAGGAAGATGCTTAGTGTTGAACTATCAGATCTAATATGTTTTATTGTTGCTAAGTACTAAGATACCTTATATCTAAGTGAATGATGTGATGCTCTATGCTATCTACGAAGTATAATGAGAACTAAATATTGATGAATGATCGATGCTAAGTGCTCTATAAAAGATATAATCATAGATCTGTGTCTCAGCAAAGGTTGCAGACACCTGAGTCTTGCAACCACCCCAACCTCTACCTATGGTGAGACTTCATCTACTTCGCAGGTGTTGCTGAAAGGGTCGATAGTTAGGGTTTTATTGGTGCGCTCTTGTAGCATTGAACCCTGGGTCTACCCCTGTGCCAACAACACTCTTTTAGAAGGATGTAGAAACCACATCTATGAGGAGGAGAGAGAAAATGCACCTTGAAGAAGTATTCTTACACATGCTAAGTGGATATATTTCTATGTGGCTCATGCATGCTCCATATGTTGACAAGTGTCCATAGTGCTAATGTGGACACCTCTGTGATGGTGTGGCATCCTCGTCATCATCCAATGTGTTGTCATGGATCCCAATGTAGTGACACAGATCCTAAGAAAAATTGCATGAATCCCAATGTAGGTAGATATATCCAAATATAGGTACATGGATCCTAATGCAGGTACACAAATCTCAAGGCAACATAGATCCCAATGTAGGGCACCCACTTATAATTATGCATCAAGCTTCAAAACAAGTCATTAGTCAATGAACATTAAATAATTCTCTACTAACAACATCTTAACATAGGTTAATTTTATAAATTTCCTAAGTACACCATGCTGGGACAAATTTACTGATCCATGTGGATATCGGTGACCACCCACCTTTTCCGACTGGCTCAAAACTGTTTTCTGGCAATTTTGGCAATTTACTATTTTTAGCAGGTTTTAACTTCCGGGGCCATTTTGAAGGCCTAAATGAAGGTTTTTCAAGATATAGGTTCTCAATGATAGTTGAAGGCATGATTGATCCCCCACAATTAATCTCCTCGGCGATACCTTTCCAATGAGCTATCACATGCCTAAAACGGAGATTGTATGCAAAAGTTACGACCCCGGGAAGTTGATGTACTCACTTACCCAAACGGGGCCCACATGACTTTTGGCGC
>JZKD02S1881501.1:7964-25989 GCA_000966675.3 Picea glauca | reverse complement strand
ACAAGAAGTAGTGTAGATCCAAAGTTTAGAAAAAGAAGGGATCTGAAGAATCTTCTTCTACAGAAGAAAAGAGCTCCAAGGAATAAGGAGGGGATGTGTACTTGGCCTATTCAAGCACACATGTAGATCATGAGGCATGGTTGATTGACTCTGGTGCATCCTTTCATATGACTCCCCATAGGGAGTGGTTTTGCAAATATGAAAAGTATGATGGAGGTAATGTTTTCTTAGGTAATGATTCGACAACCAGTATCATAGGAAGAGGAAGGGTCAAGTTGAGGCTCATAGATGGAATGATTAGAACATTTATTGGTGTTCTGCACATCCCAAGTATGGCCAGAAATTTGATTTCTATAAGCAAAATCGAAGATGCAGGGGTAAAAACAATTTTTGAAAAACGAACTTGCAAGATGGTTCGAAGAACAATGGTGTTGCTAAAGGAAGTTCGGTTTGGAACTCTACATAAGATGTTAGGAAGCATTATTAGTTATGGGTGTAATAGATCCATTGTTCCTAATATTGGAGTTGTAGAAGAAAGAACTCCTACAGTCAATGGAGAAAAGGTTATGTTGTGGCATCAAAGATTGGGGCATATCAGAGAGAAGGGTCTTCGACTACTACACGGTAAAGATATGGTTAAGGTTATGTCTAACATCTCTTTATATTTTGATTTCTGTGAACATTGTCTATATGGGAATAAAAATCGGGTAAGATTCCCCTCTAGTGCAACGAGGGTAGAAGGAATTTTACAACTAGTTCATAGTGATGTTTTTGGACCTATGTCAGTCCCATCATTGGGAAAATATGTGTACTATGTCTCATTTATAGATGAATTCTTGAGGAAAACTTGGATATATTTCCTTAGGAAGAAATCTAAGGTCTTTGACAGGTTTAAAGAGTTTAAGTCTCTTGTTGAGAATCAAACAGAGAAACAAATTAAGGTGATGAGGACAGATAATGGAAGAGAGTTTTGTGGGAATGAATTTTAAGAATTTTGTAAGAAGTGCAGTATAGAAAGGCAGAAGACTACTCCATATACACCTCGGCAGAATGGATTTGCATAAAGGATGAATAGGATGTTGATGGAAAAAGAAAGGTGCATGCTCAGTGGTGCCGGGTTAGGGCAAGAATTTTGGGCAGAGGCTTTGGGTCAACAGATCACCCTCATCAGTGTTGGGTGACAAGACTCCACAAGAGGTATGGACTGGTAAGGAACCTTCTTTCACACATCTTAAGGTATTTGGTTGCGATGCATATGTTCATGTTCCAAAGGAAAAAAGGAGTAAGATGGATAATAAGGATGAAAAAATGTATGTTTATTGGTTATAAAGATGGTCTCAAAGGTTATAAGCTTTGGAACCCAGAAACTAAGAAGGTTGTGTATAGCCGAGATGTGGTATTTAGAGAAATGAAGGATGTTTTTAAACAGGAAGTCCTACCAAGTAAGGAAGAACCAAAGAAGATAGAGTTTGATTTAAAGGATAATGAATTAGACTCTATAGAAGAACATGAATAAGAAGAAGAAGATCCTCATGCTCTAGTATTGAGGAGATCGGATCAAGAAAGAAGGCTACCAGAAAGGTATAGTCCATCTGATTTTTGTTCAATTTTTTCTTTGTCTATTACTGATGATGATCCTAGAACTGTTAGGGAGGCAGTGCATTAAGAGGATGAAAATCTCTGGAAAAGGGCCATGGAAGAAGAAATGGCATCTTTGGATAAGAATGAGGTTTGGGATCTAGTGGATTTGCCAACTAGAAGAAATCCCATTGGCAGCAAATGGGTATTTAAAAAGAAGATGAGTGCAGAAGGAAAAGTGGAGAAATACAAAGCTCGGTTAGTAGAAGAGGGTTACTCCCAGGTTGAGGGAATTGATTTTGGTGAGATTTTTTCTCTTGTTTCCAAGTTAACCTCTATAATATTTTTGTTATATGTTGCTGTTGCATTTGATTTTGAATTAGAACAGATGGATGTGAAGACAACATTCCTACATGAGGATGATCTGGAAGAAGAAATCTTTATGAAGCAACCACAAGGTTATGCTGTGAAAGGAAACAAGGAGCTGGTATGCAAGCTGAAAAAGTCCCTATATGGTTTAAAATAATCACCAAGGATGTGGTATCAAAAATTTGATACTTATACGCTGGGACTTGGCTTCACAAGAAGCAAAGAGTATAACTGTGTGTATTCTAAATTAATTGGTGATCGTTTGATTTATTTGGTCTTGTATGTGGATGGCATGTTGCTGATAGGAAACAACAAGGAGATTATCTAGGATGTGAAAACTCAATTTTCCTCTGAATTCAACATGAAGGATCTTTGTGCTTCGAATTTCATTTTGAGCATGGAAATTAAAAGAGATCAAAAAAAGAGGAAACTCTGGTTAAATCAGAGAAAATATGTCGAGACAATATTGCAGAGGTTTAATATGCATGAATATAAAATGGTCAAGGTTCCTATTCCTATTGGTGTAAAGTTATCTGCGGATTAGTGTCCCAAGACACATGAAGAAGAAGAGGACATGTCCCATGTTCCATATGCGAGTGCAGTTGGAAGTTTGATGTATGCAATGGTCTGTACTAGACCAGACATTGCACATGCAGTGGGAGTTTTGAGCAAGTATATTTCAAAACCAGGGAACGAGCATTGGACAATAGTAAAAAGGGTTTTCAGGTATTTGCGTGGCACTACTAGCTATGGATTGTGCTACAAAGGAAGACCATGATTGGACAGAGTGGTCGATATACATGGATTTGTGGATGCGGACTAGGATGGAGATTTGTATCGTAGGAGATCTACAAACGGGTATGTGTTTAACCTGTTTGGAGGAGCAATAAGTTGGATGAGAAAAAGACAGGCTATGGTGGAACTTTCAACTACAGAATCTGAATACATGGCAGCCACGCACGCAAGTAAGGAAGAAGTATGGTTACAAAGATTGTGTTCAGATATTGGTTTGGTACAACAACTTGTAACGATAGAGTGTGACAGTCAGAGTGAAATTTTTCTCGCGAAGAACCATGGTTATCATTCAAAGACAAAACAAATTGATGTTCAATATCACTTTGTGAGAGACATGATTGAAGAAAATAAAGTATCACTGATGAAGGTGGACACTTTGAAGAATGTTGCAAACTCAGTAAAAAAATCTGTGAGCACTGAGAAGTTCTCTTGGTGTAGAGGATCCATGGGCATTGCTGCCCTAGATTTTTGACTATGTAACCTTGTAACCCCCTGTATGCAAAGAAAACAACAAGTGGGAGAATTTTGGGTATGTGTTATATTCTTTGCACGAGTAGGGAAAAAATTGTCCTGCCTCGGGAAATGTGACACCTGCCTCGAGAAAAGTGTCATGTATTTAGGTGGTTTTTCGGCACATGGTTTTTGCCGATGGTTTTCTATTTCCAGTTAATGAATTAGATTTTTGTACTAATCCAGGTCATTGGGTTAGGTTTTTGGATGTCGCTGGCTCCTATATGTATATTGTATTGTAAACAATGTAACACTATGAATGAATATAGAACATGTTGGTTTTCTCGGTTTGGGTTTCCAGGGGAAAAATCTTTGTGTAATGTTTGTATTTGCCATTGTATCTTTTCTTTTCTTTTCTAAATATCTGTTTGCAGTAGATATTGTACAAGGTTAGGATTTACAATATTTCCTATACCACCAATGCATTTATTTTCTCTCATGTATGACTTTTTCAAGTTGTGATAAGTTAGTCTACATTTTTTGTTTAAGCCCTATATGGCCTCATCACAACTGGGATGAGTTTCATGTATGACATTTTTCAAGTTTTGATAAGCTAGTCTACATTTTTTGTTTAAGCCCTGTATAGCCTCATCACAACTAGGACGAGTTTCATTCTCATTAAATAGCAAGCTACTCATATACAGATTCAATGCAGTCTAGGTAGCATGGGTAGTGGACCCTGAACCAATGGAATTTCCCATCAAAGGTTGATAATGGATATGTGGCGTATCTATTTTCAACGAGACGATGTCAATTGTTCAATTGTAGTTTGAATCAATACACCAGGAATGGACAGTGTCATTTGGAAGGGCCGACCAGACCTAGATATTTACTCTGAATATGATAGATAGCCATTGCAAATAGAATCTTCGACCCTCTACATTTACTTTTTCATATGGCAGTGCCATGTTTACAAGGTCTTCTTGCCAACTTCCAATTGTCAACATATTTTGTAGAAGATATGGCAAAAGGTGTTCATGCAAGTAGCTAAAAGCCTATTGGTTGCCTCCTATAATTTCATTGCAAAAGGATTGTACAGTGTAAATCTGCAGTGACTACACATCAACCTATGTTTCTACGAAATAGAAAATTGCATTGAACAGACTATCTCCACAACTAGATGCAATAGTTGTTGCTATATGCAAGTCATGGCAGTGTATACGATGCATAATTCATTTCCATTATAATTCAAGGTCTTTGCAAATGTGGGACAAGTAAATATGAGGTCCTCCAAGATATCATATGGATAAGTTTCTATACAGTAGTGGTTCATAATGACCACTAACGGGATTGGAATCATGGAACAAGATGCAATATGGATCACTAGATGTAGTTTTGTTGAATAGAAGATATCTTGTTTTTCTTGTCAATTCCCATATTCCAATTGATATATTGATCCACTTAGACAACCACCATATACAAAATGTATCTCCCCAAAGTCCCCTCTCATGTGCAGGAAGAATTTCAGATGCAGACAACCACATCATTGAAAAATACGTAGTGACATCATGTATTCCATGCAACTGGCATAGAAAATCATATGCCAATTCATATTCATACGACACCAATGCCTCAACATCGCCATTTTTTAAACAACCCAAGAAATAATCTATCAATCCATTGCGCAAGTCGGTAGAGGAATAACAAAAATGCAATAGAACCGGAAATGCATTGAAAAGGAAATCTCCTATAGTATACGAGAATGCATCTAATATAAAAATCTCATTGCTATGCAATACCTGGTCGATGTTGTCATGTACAATGGAGTCTGTATCTATTTCATAAGACTCCACATTAATTATATATTTCATCTCTTAAACTGTGATTTTCAATATGTTTCTTAGCCATTATCCAGTTTATATGCAAACAGAGAAAAGAAAAAAAAAAACGAAAAAACAAAAAAAAGACAAATATAAAAGTACAAGTGGGGAACTGCATACCAATTCTGCTATGTATCCTTCAACCTTCTTCTTGTCAAATTCAATTCCCCTAGTCACCACATTGTATGACAAACAAACAAACGTAGAATGAACAATGAACCAAATAGAAGAGACAACGCAAATAAATAACACTAGAAATTTGTTGAGCACAAAGACCAAGTATTCAAGGCATATGATTTTTGAACCAATTCCTCATGTGCATTCTACAATTTTTTTAGAGGCACAAGATTCTTTGCAAGTAACAAAGGACAGGACAAAGGAAATAGGTGGATGGACATTTTGATTCAGAGAATAAAAGCATGCCCTATCACAAGACCTTGGCAGATGCTTGCCCCTTGTGACAACTCCAAATTTGTTTTCTAAACCCCTTTGCATTGTTATTTTGGAAATAACTATGGCATGATATCCAAGACATGAAAGTTGGCATATGTGATTGGAAGGGAACAACTTGAAAAAAATGCACTCAACACATGGTTTCCACGAACAAAAAATAAGAGAAGAACATCTGGTTTTCTTTTTTTATATTTCATTGTAGCTGTGATAGATTGACATTCAAAGAGGAACAAGAAGTTTGGAAGGGAACAAACTGGGAAAAATACACGAAACGTATGGTTTCCAGGAACACATAATATGAGGAGAACATTGGGAAAAATGCGCCAAATGTATGGTTTTCAGGAGTAGGAAAAATGAGGAGTTTTCTTTTTTATATGTCACCGCGACTACGACAAAGGAGGGTTCTGTATATAACATTGAGGTTCAATAAAAAGGAAAATATTCTGGTCATAGAATCCACACAGACAGATGTTCTGCTATAGGATTTTGAGGCAGGGACTCCTAGTATTGAAAATTCTTGTGTGCAAGTAGCAAATAACAAGCAAAAAACAAGGAATAGCAACAAAACCATGGCAAGGAAACTTACCCGTCAACAAGGGATGACATAAGGGTAGCTCCAAAACCTCCAAACCACAACAATAGGTCCAATTTCTTGCAAAGTTGAAGAACAAAAAAATAATGAACAACTACGAAGAGGTCCAACTGCAGTTGTAGGACCTCAACTTTGCAAAGTTGAAGAAAACAACAACAAGCAACATTGAACGAACCAACCAACAAGCATCAATCGGTGATCCAACAATGCCGGTGAAGGACAATATTTCCCAAATTCACTGCAGACAAAACTATATGAAAAAATGGAAGGAACCTATATTGTAACACGTCTGTAAAATAAACAAGCCTGTTCGGTAAACACTCAAGGCTGTCAGAACTGTCGAAGGGCACTGCGTTGTGAAAACATTTAAGAAATAATGTGGTGTGGCAGGCCTGTTTACATATGCAACAATGAAAAATCCTCTCGAACTACACAATAATAAATAAAAGTTAAACATAATAATAGTAACAAAAAATAAAAAAACAATAACAATAATAATAATAAATATAAAAAATAATGTTTTTAGTTATGTAGTTTGAAAAATACAGAGTATGCAAAAATTTGTAGTCAAACTACATAGTAATATAAATTCAATGAATTTCAATATGAATAGTACAAACATTAGAACAATATAAATTATGCAAAATTGTGTAGCCAAACGAAAAACTAATATAAAGTCAACGAATTGTCAATCGCTATAAACTTTGGATATCTAAACATTTCAGTATGAATAATACAAATTTAAAAATACCATAGACGATAAAATTTTTGTATATGGCAATGTATAATTCATTGGGAATAGTGAAGATGGAAATCAGACCTCAAATATATTATCCAATGAGATCATGACATATATGGGTTTTTTTATTATAAAAAAAATATTTTTTTTAGTTCTGTAGTTCGAACAATACAAAGTATGCAAAAATTTGTAGTCAAACGACATACTAATATAAAGTCAATGAATTATCGATCGCTATAGTCCCTTTATGCCTATGGAAGGGACTAATAAATGTGACTTCACACAACACATACCTCTTCGCATCAAAAAATGAATTTAATCTCATAACCATTCTATTGTGTGTTATTTGTATGCATGGGTATGAGAGTTCAATCCTTACCTCACTTTTGATATGGTGGAGATAAATCCTCATTTTAGCTCTGATATGGTGGAGCCAAATCCTCATTAAACTCTGACACATGCAATAAGATCGAGTTTTTTAACCTCTGATTCATGGTTTTAGTCTTTTAAAAGGGGGCTTGTGTTAAGTAGTCTTAAACAAAATTTTTAAGGAGGAAATGGGGGGGACAAATAGATGTTGGGATCCCTCCCTCTTACACTTAATCATCAACAATTACATTTGAAATGGTCAAGCAAGAGAATGGCATAAAGCGCAACTCCACACCAATTCATATTGCATTAAAATGATAAGTACATAAATACATTTTAAGTGATTGTTCATCTTAACAAACGTGTGACTCTTCCTATCACCTACTACTCTTCATATTTACAATATGGTTACAATTAACACAATCACAAGGATTACATGTTCAATATTCTCCCCTTTAATCTGAAGGATTGAGTGTGGGTCCAAGGACCATAATGAAATTTTCAAACTTTTCTCTTCCAAGTGCTTTGGTGAATATGTCCACAATTTGGTCATTTGTGGAACAATGTCTCAAGCGAATAGTCTTGGTCTCTACATGATATCAAATAAGCTGATACTTTATGTTAATGTGGTTAGTTCCATCATGGAATATAGGATTCTTGGATAACTTGATTGTATAAATATTGTCAACTAGAAGAGGAGTAGAATTCACTTGTTTCTCCTACAAATATTCAAGAACTTTCCTAAGCCATACAATCTCCTTTGTTGCTTCTGTACCTACCACATATTCTTCCTATGTTGTGGAATATGTTGGAACACACTATTTGCATGATCTCCAAGAGACAACTATTGATCCAACACTCGTGAGATAACATGTAGTTAATACTCCATTTTCCTTATTCCCAACAAAGTTTGAATCAAAATATTTGATCAGGTTGAAGTCATCGACCTTAGAGTACCTGAGTCAAAAATCTTGAGTTCCTTTCAAGAATTTTAGAACTCTTTTTGCAGCATACGAATGTCCTTCACAAGGATTTTCCATGAACCTAGAAAGAATATGAACAAGAAATGAAATGTTTGGTCTAGTGGTAATAATATAGATAAGATTTCCCACAAACTCTCTATACTTGGTTGCATCCTCAAATTTAGATATATCCAAATCTTGACAAGGGGGATTTTAGCGCAAACAAACATGACTTAAAATGTTTATAAATTACAGATACGATATTTGATTGAGGTTTCATTTTTTGCAATGCAGAGAGAAAAGGGAGAGGTTTTCAGTGATATAGCTTGCCACTTCATTCAATCATTTGAAGGGTTTCACTATTAACGCGGCTTTCTTGGCGAGGAATCCATGGTGAGCGTTTTGGTGCTTATGGACCTTTAATTTTGATTCTGTCACTGGCGTTGCAATTGTAGTCCCACAAAACATACAATGGGTATGTTTCATAGGTGAAATATATGCTTTGACCAGTAATCAAAATAGAGAGCAAGAGCATTTTTAATAAATATATGAGCCTCGTTCTTGCTACTGCTTCACGTGAACCTAGTACTATCAACATTTATGTTATATAGGCTTTCAATATATCCATTGGAACTGAGGTCATCCATTCGTGGCTGGGAACGTGAAAACAACCAACTCACCTTTGGATCACTTGACACTGAGTATGCAATAGTAGTACCAATTCTTCTCTGAGATGCAAGTCAAAGCCAATCTATTTCTTACAGACACTTACTCATCCAAGGTTTAAGTTATTTCAATAATTTTCATCCAATGATATCATTATATAGTACATGAACGTAATCACCTTAAAAACTTAAATGTGCCTATAGATTGACAACTTATCAAGAAGTGATCTCGAATTATCTAAGGATTATAGTTTAACACAACACACTCAATAAAATGAAAAGTTGAGGTTCNGAGATCAAAAAAAGAGGAAACTCTGGTTAAATCAGAGAAAATATGTCGAGACAATATTGCAGAGGTTTAATATGCATGAATATAAAATGGTCAAGGTTCCTATTCCTGTTGGTGTAAAGTTATCTGCGGATTAGTGTCCCAAGACACATGAAGAAGAAGAGGACATGTCCCATGTTCCATATGCGAGTGCAGTTGGAAGTTTGATGTATGCAATGATCTGTACTAGACCAGACATTGCACATGCAGTGGGAGTTTTGAGCAAGTATATGTCAAAACCAGGGAACGAGCATTGGACAATAGTAAAAAGGGTTTTCAGGTATTTGCGTGGCACTACTAGCTATGGATTGTGCTACAAAGGAAGACCGTGATTGGACAGAGTGGTTGATATACATGGATTTGTGGATGCAGACTAGGATGGAGATTTGTATCGTAGGAGATCTACAAACGGGTATGTGTTTAACCTGTTTGGAGGAGCAATAAGTTGGATGAGAAAAAGACAGGCTATGGTGGAACTTTCAACTACAGAATCTGAATACATGGCAGCCACGCACGCAAGTAAGGAAGAAGTATGGTTACAAAGATTGTGTTCAGATATTGGTTTGGTACAACAACTTGTAACGATAGAGTGTGACAGTCAGAGTGAAATTTTTCTCGCGAAGAACCATGGTTATCATTCAAAGACAAAACAAATTGATGTTCAATATCACTTTGTGAGAGACATGATTGAAGAAAATAAAGTATCACTGATGAAGGTGGACACTTTGAAGAATGTTGCAAACTCAGTAAAAAAATCTGTGAGCACTGAGAAGTTCTCTTGGTGTAGAGGATCCATGGGCATTGCTGCCCTAGATTTTTGACTATGTAACCTTGTAACCCCCTGTATGCAAAGAAAACAACAAGTGGGAGAATTTTGGGTATGTGTTATATTCTTTGCACGAGTAGGGAAAAAATTGTCCTGCCTCGGGAAATGTGACACCTGCCTCGAGAAAAGTGTCATGTATTTAGGTGGTTTTTCGGCACATGGTTTTTGCCGATGGTTTTCTATTTCCAGTTAATGAATTAGATTTTTGTACTAATCCAGGTCATTGGGTTAGGTTTTTGGATGTCGCTGGCTCCTATATGTATATTGTATTGTAAACAATGTAACACTATGAATGAATATAGAACATGTTGGTTTTCTCGGTTTGGGTTTCCAGGGGAAAAATCTTTGTGTAATGTTTGTATTTGCCATTGTATCTTTTCTTTTCTTTTCTAAATATCTGTTTGCAGTAGATATTGTACAAGGTTAGGATTTACAATATTTCCTATACCACCAATGCATTTATTTTCTCTCATGTATGACTTTTTCAAGTTGTGATAAGTTAGTCTACATTTTTTGTTTAAGCCCTATATGGCCTCATCACAACTGGGATGAGTTTCATGTATGACATTTTTCAAGTTTTGATAAGCTAGTCTACATTTTTTGTTTAAGCCCTGTATAGCCTCATCACAACTAGGACGAGTTTCATTCTCATTAAATAGCAAGCTACTCATATACAGATTCAATGCAGTCTAGGTAGCATGGGTAGTGGACCCTGAACCAATGGAATTTCCCATCAAAGGTTGATAATGGATATGTGGCGTATCTATTTTCAACGAGACGATGTCAATTGTTCAATTGTAGTTTGAATCAATACACCAGGAATGGACAGTGTCATTTGGAAGGGCCGACCAGACCTAGATATTTACTCTGAATATGATAGATAGCCATTGCAAATAGAATCTTCGACCCTCTACATTTACTTTTTCATATGGCAGTGCCATGTTTACAAGGTCTTCTTGCCAACTTCCAATTGTCAACATATTTTGTAGAAGATATGGCAAAAGGTGTTCATGCAAGTAGCTAAAAGCCTATTGGTTGCCTCCTATAATTTCATTGCAAAAGGATTGTACAGTGTAAATCTGCAGTGACTACACATCAACCTATGTTTCTACGAAATAGAAAATTGCATTGAACAGACTATCTCCACAACTAGATGCAATAGTTGTTGCTATATGCAAGTCATGGCAGTGTATACGATGCATAATTCATTTCCATTATAATTCAAGGTCTTTGCAAATGTGGGACAAGTAAATATGAGGTCCTCCAAGATATCATATGGATAAGTTTCTATACAGTAGTGGTTCATAATGACCACTAACGGGATTGGAATCATGGAACAAGATGCAATATGGATCACTAGATGTAGTTTTGTTGAATAGAAGATATCTTGTTTTTCTTGTCAATTCCCATATTCCAATTGATATATTGATCCACTTAGACAACCACCATATACAAAATGTATCTCCCCAAAGTCCCCTCTCATGTGCAGGAAGAATTTCAGATGCAGACAACCACATCATTGAAAAATACGTAGTGACATCATGTATTCCATGCAACTGGCATAGAAAATCATATGCCAATTCATATTCATACGACACCAATGCCTCAACATCGCCATTTTTTAAACAACCCAAGAAATAATCTATCAATCCATTGCGCAAGTCGGTAGAGGAATAACAAAAATGCAATAGAACCGGAAATGCATTGAAAAGGAAATCTCCTATAGTATACGAGAATGCATCTAATATAAAAATCTCATTGCTATGCAATACCTGGTCGATGTTGTCATGTACAATGGAGTCTGTATCTATTTCATAAGACTCCACATTAATTATATATTTCATCTCTTAAACTGTGATTTTCAATATGTTTCTTAGCCATTATCCAGTTTATATGCAAACAGAGAAAAGAAAAAAAAAAACGAAAAAACAAAAAAAAGACAAATATAAAAGTACAAGTGGGGAACTGCATACCAATTCTGCTATGTATCCTTCAACCTTCTTCTTGTCAAATTCAATTCCCCTAGTCACCACATTGTATGACAAACAAACAAACGTAGAATGAACAATGAACCAAATAGAAGAGACAACGCAAATAAATAACACTAGAAATTTGTTGAGCACAAAGACCAAGTATTCAAGGCATATGATTTTTGAACCAATTCCTCATGTGCATTCTACAATTTTTTTAGAGGCACAAGATTCTTTGCAAGTAACAAAGGACAGGACAAAGGAAATAGGTGGATGGACATTTTGATTCAGAGAATAAAAGCATGCCCTATCACAAGACCTTGGCAGATGCTTGCCCCTTGTGACAACTCCAAATTTGTTTTCTAAACCCCTTTGCATTGTTATTTTGGAAATAACTATGGCATGATATCCAAGACATGAAAGTTGGCATATGTGATTGGAAGGGAACAACTTGAAAAAAATGCACTCAACACATGGTTTCCACGAACAAAAAATAAGAGAAGAACATCTGGTTTTCTTTTTTTATATTTCATTGTAGCTGTGATAGATTGACATTCAAAGAGGAACAAGAAGTTTGGAAGGGAACAAACTGGGAAAAATACACGAAACGTATGGTTTCCAGGAACACATAATATGAGGAGAACATTGGGAAAAATGCGCCAAATGTATGGTTTTCAGGAGTAGGAAAAATGAGGAGTTTTCTTTTTTATATGTCACCGCGACTACGACAAAGGAGGGTTCTGTATATAACATTGAGGTTCAATAAAAAGGAAAATATTCTGGTCATAGAATCCACACAGACAGATGTTCTGCTATAGGATTTTGAGGCAGGGACTCCTAGTATTGAAAATTCTTGTGTGCAAGTAGCAAATAACAAGCAAAAAACAAGGAATAGCAACAAAACCATGGCAAGGAAACTTACCCGTCAACAAGGGATGACATAAGGGTAGCTCCAAAACCTCCAAACCACAACAATAGGTCCAATTTCTTGCAAAGTTGAAGAACAAAAAAATAATGAACAACTACGAAGAGGTCCAACTGCAGTTGTAGGACCTCAACTTTGCAAAGTTGAAGAAAACAACAACAAGCAACATTGAACGAACCAACCAACAAGCATCAATCGGTGATCCAACAATGCCGGTGAAGGACAATATTTCCCAAATTCACTGCAGACAAAACTATATGAAAAAATGGAAGGAACCTATATTGTAACACGTCTGTAAAATAAACAAGCCTGTTCGGTAAACACTCAAGGCTGTCAGAACTGTCGAAGGGCACTGCGTTGTGAAAACATTTAAGAAATAATGTGGTGTGGCAGGCCTGTTTACATATGCAACAATGAAAAATCCTCTCGAACTACACAATAATAAATAAAAGTTAAACATAATAATAGTAACAAAAAATAAAAAAACAATAACAATAATAATAATAAATATAAAAAATAATGTTTTTAGTTATGTAGTTTGAAAAATACAGAGTATGCAAAAATTTGTAGTCAAACTACATAGTAATATAAATTCAATGAATTTCAATATGAATAGTACAAACATTAGAACAATATAAATTATGCAAAATTGTGTAGCCAAACGAAAAACTAATATAAAGTCAACGAATTGTCAATCGCTATAAACTTTGGATATCTAAACATTTCAGTATGAATAATACAAATTTAAAAATACCATAGACGATAAAATTTTTGTATATGGCAATGTATAATTCATTGGGAATAGTGAAGATGGAAATCAGACCTCAAATATATTATCCAATGAGATCATGACATATATGGGTTTTTTTATTATAAAAAAAATATTTTTTTTAGTTCTGTAGTTCGAACAATACAAAGTATGCAAAAATTTGTAGTCAAACGACATACTAATATAAAGTCAATGAATTATCGATCGCTATAGTCCCTTTATGCCTATGGAAGGGACTAATAAATGTGACTTCACACAACACATACCTCTTCGCATCAAAAAATGAATTTAATCTCATAACCATTCTATTGTGTGTTATTTGTATGCATGGGTATGAGAGTTCAATCCTTACCTCACTTTTGATATGGTGGAGATAAATCCTCATTTTAGCTCTGATATGGTGGAGCCAAATCCTCATTAAACTCTGACACATGCAATAAGATCGAGTTTTTTAACCTCTGATTCATGGTTTTAGTCTTTTAAAAGGGGGCTTGTGTTAAGTAGTCTTAAACAAAATTTTTAAGGAGGAAATGGGGGGGACAAATAGATGTTGGGATCCCTCCCTCTTACACTTAATCATCAACAATTACATTTGAAATGGTCAAGCAAGAGAATGGCATAAAGCGCAACTCCACACCAATTCATATTGCATTAAAATGATAAGTACATAAATACATTTTAAGTGATTGTTCATCTTAACAAACGTGTGACTCTTCCTATCACCTACTACTCTTCATATTTACAATATGGTTACAATTAACACAATCACAAGGATTACATGTTCAATATTCTCCCCTTTAATCTGAAGGATTGAGTGTGGGTCCAAGGACCATAATGAAATTTTCAAACTTTTCTCTTCCAAGTGCTTTGGTGAATATGTCCACAATTTGGTCATTTGTGGAACAATGTCTCAAGCGAATAGTCTTGGTCTCTACATGATATCAAATAAGCTGATACTTTATGTTAATGTGGTTAGTTCCATCATGGAATATAGGATTCTTGGATAACTTGATTGTATAAATATTGTCAACTAGAAGAGGAGTAGAATTCACTTGTTTCTCCTACAAATATTCAAGAACTTTCCTAAGCCATACAATCTCCTTTGTTGCTTCTGTACCTACCACATATTCTTCCTATGTTGTGGAATATGTTGGAACACACTATTTGCATGATCTCCAAGAGACAACTATTGATCCAACACTCGTGAGATAACATGTAGTTAATACTCCATTTTCCTTATTCCCAACAAAGTTTGAATCAAAATATTTGATCAGGTTGAAGTCATCGACCTTAGAGTACCTGAGTCAAAAATCTTGAGTTCCTTTCAAGAATTTTAGAACTCTTTTTGCAGCATACGAATGTCCTTCACAAGGATTTTCCATGAACCTAGAAAGAATATGAACAAGAAATGAAATGTTTGGTCTAGTGGTAATAATATAGATAAGATTTCCCACAAACTCTCTATACTTGGTTGCATCCTCAAATTTAGATATATCCAAATCTTGACAAGGGGGATTTTAGCGCAAACAAACATGACTTAAAATGTTTATAAATTACAGATACGATATTTGATTGAGGTTTCATTTTTTGCAATGCAGAGAGAAAAGGGAGAGGTTTTCAGTGATATAGCTTGCCACTTCATTCAATCATTTGAAGGGTTTCACTATTAACGCGGCTTTCTTGGCGAGGAATCCATGGTGAGCGTTTTGGTGCTTATGGACCTTTAATTTTGATTCTGTCACTGGCGTTGCAATTGTAGTCCCACAAAACATACAATGGGTATGTTTCATAGGTGAAATATATGCTTTGACCAGTAATCAAAATAGAGAGCAAGAGCATTTTTAATAAATATATGAGCCTCGTTCTTGCTACTGCTTCACGTGAACCTAGTACTATCAACATTTATGTTATATAGGCTTTCAATATATCCATTGGAACTGAGGTCATCCATTCGTGGCTGGGAACGTGAAAACAACCAACTCACCTTTGGATCACTTGACACTGAGTATGCAATAGTAGTACCAATTCTTCTCTGAGATGCAAGTCAAAGCCAATCTATTTCTTACAGACACTTACTCATCCAAGGTTTAAGTTATTTCAATAATTTTCATCCAATGATATCATTATATAGTACATGAACGTAATCACCTTAAAAACTTAAATGTGCCTATAGATTGACAACTTATCAAGAAGTGATCTCGAATTATCTAAGGATTATAGTTTAACACAACACACTCAATAAAATGAAAAGTTGAGGTTCCAGAAACACAACTTGAAGCTATGAAGTTGACTAAAACACTAGAGAGGATGCACTAGACAATGTGAAGGACCCCATGCTTGCTCAATCACTCCAAAGTGCCACATTGTGAAAGAAAGAACAATTTTTTTTAAAGAAAGTGTGTTTTCCCTACGACTAGGGATAATTAATATATAAATTTTAATAGGACAGAATTTCCTAACATTACACATTTTATATATATATATATATATCGTATGTGAAAGGAGGAAGAAAGAAATGTCTTATTTCTATTAAACTTGCACAACATGTTTTATCGCTCACATAACCGTATTCCGGAGGTAGATTTGTAGAGTGGGTTGGTTACTTGGGCATAACAAAATTGTGCAGTCATAATCAAAATCAAGTACAGACATAGTCTTGGGTGCACCTGAACCCTTTGCTAGGCATTGGCCTTGGCATCACAAGCATAAACAATGAAACCAAATTTCAACACGGATATGCAATCAATCGTAGTTATTAATCCATCTTCTGAAACAGAAACTCAATTTGACATAGAATCATGGAGACATTACACTTTTAATTTTGCAATGAAAATCCATATTGACTAAATGGACAAGCCATAAGCCGACTGTTTACAGATCATCATACCCAACTGAGAACATTGCCCATACAACCCTATCAATTCGTCACGATTACAAAATATTTTGTTGGACCTAGAGCTGCTTTGCATCTCCGATCGGGACGTCTCACGGGAGAGGAACTTGGATTAATTCCAAGCCCTTAAAAGGGCATATCAATGTGAAGGATTTTGGGTCATTTGTTTCAATTTCTTCATCCATAGCTGCGGGGAATTTAAGAATTGACAAAGTCTATACATAAGTTTATATTCAGAGAGGTAGTGTATGTATACTTTAGTAGATTTTATGAGGCAAATTGTTGGGCAGAGGAAATCCCTTGTTCCACAAAGAAAGAAATCTCATACACCAATTTGATGTGAGTTGACCATAACCTTAAAAATAAATTATTATTATTATCATTATTATTATCAAATACCAATACATCAATTCATGAATATCATCCATTGTACTCCGCTCTTTCCTTGGTTCCTCAAATCGCTTTTTTTTGTTAATTACATTAAATCCACAAGCATCATGCATGGAATTTAGAGCTGATTAAAATATAAGTTCATACGATTAAAATATAAGATCATATATTCTAGTTTGTTTTGTAAATTGTATGTCCTTTTCGAATTCTTTTGGCCAGAGATTTTCGTCAAACTAAATATTAACAGAAAGATGTATGGAATAAACTGGTCAAAAATCTCTAAAATCAAACATGCACCAACCAGAATCTTGATTATTGTCAAACTAAATATTAACAGAAAGATGTCCGGAATAAACTTGTCAAAAATCTCAAAAATCAAAGATGCACCTACTAGAGTCTTGATTATTGCATATGTATGTACCACCTAGCATTGCATAAATATATTTTATTTTGTTTTTCTCAGCATTACAAAATAAATTGGGTTATGTCAAACATATAGTAACTAACTTAACTGTTAATGGGTATTGAGAATATTTATTATTTGTTAATTTTTTTTATTTGAACAGAAAAAGTTTAAACTATTAAATATATATATTATGATGATGATGATGATGATTAATGTCCACTAAGATCTAATTGGTTTATCGGATCTTAAGAGGGCAATTGATTACTTGTGATTCTTTAGAATTTTGTTTCTGTGCTTGAAAAGCATTAAGAGAAGCTTTCCAAGATCACCATACTTTTGTTGAGTTTAGAGGTTAGGAAGGTTGGTAGTGTGATCAATATTTTGAAAATAAGATCTAATATGGGTATAGGCTCGACAATCTAAGAGAAAGTGCTTTTCATCTTCAACTTTCTGAGTGTCACAAAGGTGACACACTCTTTCATCCCATGACGTTTTAGGAATTGACCAACGTCCAGTTTTATGGAGCTCGTGAAAATTTGTTCTTATCTTAGCAATGCTTATTTTTTTCTTTACACTTGGAAAAATAGATAGATAATTTTGATCTTCTAGATTAGAGTTCATTACATCTTTATAATACCTTAATTTTCTTTTTTCCTCTAACTCTTT
>JZKD02S1881490.1:60165-70300 GCA_000966675.3 Picea glauca | reverse complement strand
AGGCAGACGATATACAAATCTTGTTTATGTACATTAAATACAATTGCAAGTTTTAATCGAAACTTACGAAAATCAATGTGAAAAATGATCGCTTCTAGGAAGCAGATAAAGAAAGCACATAAAAATACTTTTTTTTTGTTTTTCCTTTATAAATCTGAAAAAACTTGTAAAAATTTCAATGAAACATGAACATGTGGATAGTCAAAAGCTGAACCATACATTCTAGTTTTAGTGATATGTAAATGACAAAAACAATACAAAGAAACTAACATGTTAGTGAGTTAGTGAGGTGTATCCAAGCATCTACATGAGTGGTGAATGTCCAACTACCACGTCCAAGAGGGAAACCTGCAATGAACCTTAAGACTGTTATGAATAAATGAAGAACAATGTGTTGGAAGTTGATTTTTAATAACAGAATAGATGGTACAAATAGGTCCTGTGATCTTATGATCGCAAGCGATTACATTAAGATAAATCTGGTTGTAAAAACATTGCATTTGGTCATTCAACTTAAAATTAAAGAGAAATCCTGTCATTTGAGCTGAATAAATGATCACTCTGTTTAATATCTGAAGTATCAAATATGGACGATATTTTAAAAAGAATTATCCCCAAAAAATAATAGATTATGAAGTCTAAAGCTATCAAAAACTATTAGTTTATCAAGATAAACAAACTATAAATGAAAACACCATTTACAGGAAGCCAAAGCTAAAATGAAAATTGATGTTCCATTAAATTTTGTGAATTAATCGTCCACCTTCATCCCCAGGCCAAGATGTCTTCTATTACAAAATACTGTGTATTTAAAGAGTTCATGTAAACTAAGCATCCTATCTTCTAATATAGGATCAAATCCCAAGATGATTTACTAGTTACAAAAATAGAGGGTGATAAAACCACTCAATATCAAACTGTATCTCCCAAAATTATAAAAGTTTTGTTTCTGTTTTACAATATGAGCCAAAAGAAATGGCTAATTAACTAAGCCCAGAAATAATCCATTTTTTGAGATCACCACAAGATACATGATATCCTTTCAACTGAATACTAAATTCAACTCATAAAATCTCAGAGTTGATCACTGCTTTGACACACTCAACATTTTTTATTATTACATTTCCAATCCTTTTCAAGCATTTTCCGTGCCTTTGTGCACTAATTCTGAGTTCATGGTTTTCACTTGGTAATGAGTCAATCTGAGCTGCGAGGGTCTTGATCTTCGCTTGAAGGATGGTGAAATCTGTGTAATATTTTCCTATCCAATGCAAACACACTTCATACTGTGGATCTAGAACAGTTGGATGAGGAAACACATGACTGTGTGTCAAAACACTACCACTGTCCACTGTGGGTTTTTGACTGAGTTTGATCCATGGAAAATATTCGTTATGTTTCAGGCATGGTGGCAAATTATCTACAAAATCGTAAGTATGATTGAGATCTGGTTTAGTGTAACTAGGGTCCTCCTCTTCCAGGAACTTTTCGATCTTGAAATCAAAGCTCTCATGGAATTCTATCACTTTGATCAAGATCACATGAGATTTTGACTTATTTTGTAATCTCCTTGAGATTAATATCCTAGATATTTTGTTATTAAACCCTATGTCTGAATTATTCTTTAAAATTTTGCATGAATGCTTATTTACGGTCTTTGGAATGGTATTAGGGAAAACATATTGCTCACGCTTGGGAGATTTAATTACTCTAGGGTCAGCATCCTGTTGCTCGAACATAGGCTCATCGAGCGTAGCCTTATCACAAGGTTATTTGCATACAAAAACTGGTCTGTTACTGGAAGGAACAAGGGGCCTTTCCATCATAGGCTTATCAACCACAGCCATCTCTACAGGGTTTAAAGTAACGAAGCTGTTGCGATCTAGGAAAGTATCCCAATCGTCACTCTGTAGTTTCAAATGATGGACTAACAAAAACCTAATTAACCCATGGTGGAATAAACTGGAATTCAAACTTTGCCTTTTATATCTCTTATCCATCTTATATAAACTCAATAAATAAAATAGCATATTTAATTGGAGATCGATAAATTGCATGAGTAATCTTATATGAAAAAAGAAGACGAGACTATAGCGGCCTTCAAAAGTCACAAATTGCTTTAACAAAGCCAATAATCCATGCCATATATCCTTCAATAGAGAAATTGGCATACCTTTGTCGCAACATTAAATTTTTTGGGAGGTGAAGAACAAACCCCACGACACCTCATCCAACTTAGAGTTTTTAAACCATTTTTGGCCCGAAAGGGGAAGACCTGTTGCCTCACTCAAGAATTCCTTGGTGATTTCTAATTGAATGTTGCCCACTTTAGCTCTGCACCCATCGAACGCGAGGGAGAAATCTTGAGCTTCTTGTAAACTATAACCTTGAAAATTCTCAAGAAACACAACCCAACCCTGATTTTCAAGGTATTCTCTCGCATCATCACACAGTAGCAACGTCTGGGGACCATTTGGCTCAATCCGGACGACCGGGGCCATGAGCATTCAAACAGATAGTCATAAGGTGACCAGAGTTCCTTGTCAACATAAGGGGTAATAGAAACAGAGGAAGGCTAGAGAAAATATCAAAGGAATAAAACCACAGTTACCTTAGCGTGACCAAATAAGAGCATATGGGGTTTCAAACCACGAAAATCAGGCATTTTTTGTAATGAATGTCATGAGTACAGAACGAAACCCAAGACTTTAACTTGGAATGATGGACCTGTCGATTCAAACTGCCACCTCAAATAGAGTACAAAATACAACCGGGTGTGTTTGAATCTCATCATTGTGTAAAGGGTGGAGTTGATTTTCTAAGGTTATGAGAATAGGTGTTTTACAAACCAAAGCATACTGACAATTTGAAATGAAAAAAGATTTACCAAGAAATATAAATGAAACAAACCCATAGTATATTGCCAATCGATTCTTGGTGTACCATTTAAGTACTCAAGATATATATTATAACCCATGAGAAACTTAAAATAATTGTTTTATTGATATAGATAAGCTTCAAAGCAAAACAACATTCCTTAATAGATTTGTAATAACATTTACCCTTCTAGAGAAATAAGCCTTAGATACAATTGCAATACAATTACAAGTTTCAATGCTTCATTCATGATTTCATTCATGAACGAAGCATGAAAATGAAAATAAAATAGGAACAATCGAAACACGCTTTTATAGCTGAAAAGTAACCTTCAAAAAGAAATATTTGTATGGAAAAGCGTAGGAAGCTACAAGAATTATTATTTGTCGCTTTAAAAGGTGAAAATATTGTGGGGCTGCCAACAAGTTCCCAACAATCACAGTTTCAGGTCCCAGCAACGGAACCATTTGTTGGCATAGGGGCAGACCTAGGGTTCAACAATTCAAGAATGCACCAACAAAACCCTAACTACTCTCCATTTTGGCAACACCTGTGAAGCAAATGAAGTCTCACCCAAGGTAGAGGCAAGGGTGTTTGCAGGAATCAAGTGTCTACAACCTAGCCAAGACACAGATCCATGATTACAACACTTAATAGAGAACTTAACAGTTAACATTCATTAGTATTTAACCTTTATTCACATCACAGGTCGAAACCCTAATTACAGAACAACGTGATATTCAACTAGATATAACACATCCAAGCACTTAGCACATAGAAATAGATCAGATCTAGAATTCATTCACATCACTAAGAACTAAGTTACTATATCAGAAGCATCTAACATATATTACTACACTAAGCATAAATCACATCAATATCATAACAACCATAATGCATAAAGCAACCACAACATAGGATATACGTGGTTCACCCCAGTGTGGGGCTGTGTCCACCAACTCTTCTTCTTCTTTATTGTCTTCTGTCAATCTTCTTACATGAACAGAGCCACAAACCAACTCTGCATATGACAAGAGATATGTGTGCACCTCACCTTATCCTCCTTACCCGAGCTAGGTTCAAGCACAAAGCCTTCTTACAATCACTTTCACTTAGCTCTACAAGTTCTCAACACACATTATGCACAAAGCCTCTAGATCCACACTAAGCTGATTCTACAAGGTCTAGTACTTATTAAATCACCTAGATATCTATTTATACATTACAAAATGGTCCTAAACATGGTTAAACCCATGGGACGACATCCCATACCCGTTACATAAACCCTAAACCCAAAAATCCCTAAAAAGGGGGTGAGATCCCGTGATCTCCGCTTCACCTTGTGCTCCACCTTCGACTAGCCTGTCGAAGTCCAAAAAATGGTCAAAGATGACCAAGATTCTCCAAAACTTGATCAAGGGCCAACATATGTGGTCTGAGATATGGTCAGCCTTTATTTCCTCAAATTTGGCCAACAATTCAGTGCCGACGTCATATCTCACAAGTAGTTGGAAATGGTTTAGGAAAACCATTGCCAATTCGCCAAAAGTAGAGTATCTTGAGCAATCGAGATCGATGTACCATTTCAAGACACTCCGGATAAGAGTGAATTGAAATAGATGCAAATGAACAAAGTAATCTCTCAGAGAGTTTGACGAGAACCATAGGTGAAACGTGGTCACATGATCACCTGGATCTTCATTAGGCCTACCTTCAAAATTTGGAATGTTTAAGGGAAACTTCGTCGACATGAGAGGCCAACGTAGATCATGATAGATTGGGTGATTTAACAATATTAACAAGTCTAGAAAATGCAACGTTGCGAGAAATGATAGCTTGGGCTGTTGACTATGTATAGGGAAAAAGGGACCGAGAGTTTGATTGGCACCAGGTTGCCAGGAAAATTTAGGTTGCTGACCAGGGTTCTAGTAAAAACCATGGCCTTGAACAACATTCAGATATTTCACTTGTTGAGACGTCATCGGCTAACTCTCATAGTTGGATGTTGAGGGCTGGGAAGGGATTACTCCCTGTGTCATGTTCCAAAGGTTTTGGAAAGGGTTTCCCCTTGCCGATCTGACGAGCATAGGTACTGAGCCTTGCCAGGGGTTCCATTGACCATGGAAGGGGTTTCCCTCGATAGACATCCCTGATGAGGGAACTGATCCCTTCCATGAATTCCAGAGTCCTTGTGAGGAGGAGATTCCTATGTTTTCCCCCTGTGTAGGAATAGTACCTTGCACAGGATTTTGTGGTCCAAAACCAGGGTTTCCCCCGGTTGAGACGACAACTCACGAGAATGCATTGTTTCCAAATGCATCAAACAAAGAGAATGACATTGAACCCACCGATGGGGTGTAAGAATAAGGTCCTTGACTGCCTGCTCCAAACAAGCTGTAGTTCATGTTTGGCTAGACAGGCCATTGAGAAGCACCATTGAGTGAGGGGGATGAAGGTGGTATATTACCCCCTCCGTAAGGGAAAGCATTATAGGGGGGATGAGGTGCCCCCCATGGACCCTTCCAGAGGAGCGTTTGAGCTCCCTGCCCCAGACCCATGGTATGTAGGGTGGAGTAGGTGAGGAACGAGTTCATATCAAATCCAGGCATCCCGTATGAAAACATAGGACTCGTCGCACTCTGTGTGAATGGTGTAGTGATTGCTGCCATAGAAAGAATCAGACCATTGCCCGAAGTAGAGGTGGCCAAGACCATAGTGGTCCAGGCTGATGAAGGTGGGTTAGGAGGTGGAACACCCACTGTGGTGGAAACCATAGAGGGAGTGTGAGGACTCCCTGACGAAGTAGCAACATTTGCTTCCATCGCTACTTGCAGGACTATCTGATGCTCATGATGTGTTACCCTTGGGGGGGTAAGCTGTATCAAAAGTGGTGCCGACAAGTCAGTGATCGGAGGGTTATACGGATCAATAAATTCCGATCCAAGGTCATAAATAGTCAGTTCCTTCAGATACGAGTGTTCTCCTCTCGGAGCTAGCTTGGGCACGGTTTTCTATGGGTCGGTCACCTCAAATGACCCTTGCTGGTCAAGTCTTCGCCGTAACAGTGGTCGTGGTGGCTCTAAATTAAATAGCAGCAAGCCTTGAAGCCTTCGCGACCGACATAGATATTGATATTCCACTGTGTGAGAATATCAATGAAACAGTAATGATTTTTCTAACGTTGAAGACCAAGCACACACTAGAAAAGTTCCTATGAGATAAAGCAAACAAACTACTAACTAGTTGGAAGAACAGTTATGCCAACTAACACTAGAGAAACTTATCGATGCAAGTGAAATTCGAACATGGAAGCACCCTCTGAGTATACTCTGCAAAGAGTGGCTTGACATCTTCCCTAGGTACCTTGGTATACCCCCGCAATCACCTATGTAAGTCCCTAAAATAAAGGCAACTAGGTTGCCAGCTCGCAAACAGTCATTGGGCGGGTACAATCGACAGTCGGGTGGACCAAAATGAGAAGGGTATCAAGCCTGAAAGCTATCTATGGTATTGAAATAAAGTGTTCTGGAAGACAACTAAGGACCTTGAACAGATTCGAGATCCATGAAGCTTTGTTAAAAATGCGACCGACATAATCCCACGACAAGTCTTCTATATGTGTTCCCCACTATGCTTGGTCTGACTTTGGAGGGATTATCTCCACGACCTTTCTGCACACAACCTCGTGTTTAGCCCCTATGTTAGAGAGGGGTCCCAGATAACTTTCATGTTTACTGGAATTTTTACACTCCCTAGCACTAACTCCTATGTTTGTTTTTTAAGACTTGAAGAGTTTCCTCTCCAACCTGAATCAAGGCTCTAGCCTAGACTAGTTGATGGACCCTACAAACATAAAGTTTAGTTGATTTTAATTAGTGTTAATTTTAAGTGGCTTGTTTTAAATCAAGGAAGAGGAAATGAAACTAGTGGTGTGTTTTGAGAGACGAAGGAGAAATAAATGAAAATGAAAGAAAAATTTACTCGATTTGACAAATAAAGATTTGCAATTTTAAATCTTTAACTAACTTTTCAAAACTAACTTTTTCTAAGATATTTTAAAGGAAAACCTAAAAGAATATTTCCCTCGACTATGAGATACTTAATGTCCTAAGTGATCAGTAAAGAACTTAAGAAAATCACTCTTTTTCCTGAAAAGCAATATAACCAACCTAACTACTTAACCAAACTAAGAAATGAAATATTTTTCTATTTTTGTTTATGCTTCAAACAAGAAACTTGAAATAAATTATTTTTCTTTTTCTTTAAAGCAAGTAAAAGGGGAAAAGGTGAAGACATGACAAGACTAAAAGCTGACTCCTGGTCCACTACAGATAGCAGGGAGTCACTGGAAATTCCAAATAGGCTGATCAGAAAAGACTCACAGACTCGTCTAAAACCCTTTCAGAAAAAAAAATAAAAAAAAACACAAGACATCTTTAAAAGATAAGCAAACTGACGTCAAACCTAGGCTAAAGACTGTAACAACAGAGACCAATACTAGATCAAGAAACCCCTAAGAATTCTTAGTTCAATCAGGGAAGAGGCTGACTACCTCTTCTTATTGAAAACAATTCTTGACACAGGCACACAATTGATACTTCAGTATCTTGTGTATGTACGCAGGTTGTCCAAAAGAAGGGTGCATATGTATGCATGCAGACCCACTTCAGGCCTCATACACCTTTGTAACTTCTCAAAAAAATGAAAACTAATAGGCCGACTGATAGGGAAAGGAGTACTGGTATGGAAGACCAGAATACCTTAAAGACTCAACAACTTACAGAAACTCAAAAAGGTAATCAAACCAATTTAAAACACCCAAAAATATCCCCTAAAACCCTAGAGGCTTCCCCAATATGGTCTCCAGTTCTGCTATAGTAGGAATACCCCCCTATGGACTACACTAGGGTTCAACATGTGGGCAAATATAACCATCTAAAAGTCTCATACTTTTTATAACTACCTCAAATATACCCCACATTCCTGTACGAAATACCAAGTGAAAAGATTTGGTAACTTTACCTTTTACTCCGCGTTTAGTGTTGATCCTTTCGCGTTCGATTTCTCCCCTGACTACTAGCCTCCTCCTAAGGCTGGACTACATTAAAAAATAGATAAACATGGAACTACAAACATGCATTTCATTTATGAATCATGGGTTATATGTCATTATAAAACACAAATCAAACATAAACATTTGACACATCATTTTTTGGGACAGAAAAAGTATTTCTTTTATTGATATCACAAAGTTTACTTACAATGAGATCGACGATTGCTCTGCAAACCTGGTCCGGGATGCTCTTCACCAAGATCCAAATGCAGTTCCATGTATCTTTCTCCTCTCACACTTCTTCTAGGGAAATGGCATAGGCTTATTATGGAGGAAAAAGGGCTAGAATAGGAAATTCTGATGCAAATCTCACAAGGTGGTTGCAATTTTTGGGTCAAGGAGGGGATGTGAAACATGTAGAGTTTCATGATTCTTATTCTTGGCTTAGGAATGAGACCCAAACAACTCTTTTATATGGTAAAAGGATGGTCATTCGGCTGGGTGATGGGCTATAGGTGGAGGATTTGTTGGGAAACTACCCAATAGCCCGTAATCTCAACGAATTCCTTGCAACTTTTGAATTTTTGCAACTTTTATGGGTATACACGGGTTGTAATAGTGCAACTAGCATATGTACATGAGAGTAGTGGTGCATCAAGTGTGTGCACATGGGCCGTAGTGGTGCATGGATCGTACATCTTCAAAAATAGGGTTTTTTAGAATAATTTCTCAGTGATGACTTGGCAAAAATAACAAGTAATAGGGCCAAAAGCCAGGTATACATGTATGGTTGAAAAAGTGGTCATGTCGATGCAGTCTTCGACTGATCCCTCTCTTCTCTTGGAGAGTGTCGAGTCTACCAAAGTGGTCACGTTGATGAAATATTTGACTGATCCCACTCTTATCTTGGGGAGTGATGTGTCTACCGACTATGTTTTTAGCATTTCTAGTTCAGTACTTTCAGAACAAGGGGGCATTCCGTTCACTTCGACCCCCTCCAAGCCCTAGGATGGTTTACTTCGATGGGAATGATATTGTTGAGCCTCATCTTCCTTATTTTTCACCTTTTCAAATAAGGTTTGAAGTTAATTCAATAAACATTTATCGATGTATTATGGATGAGGGAGCCTCTGCAAGTATTTTATCCTCCTCGGTTTGGAAAGTCTTGGGATCTCTTGAGCTTGTGTCTTCTTCGCATGAGCTGTTGGATTTTGACAGATGTTCTAGTGAATATTTGGGGATTCTTCCTCATTTTCATATCTCGTTAGGTGGGAAGATTGTCCTTGTCGATGTTATAGTGGTGCAAGGCCCGTTAGATTTCAATATGCTTCTCAGGTGTGATTATGTATATGATATAAATGTTGTGGTGTCTACAATTTTTTGGGTGATGCATTTCCATCACAATGGAAGCATTGTCACTATCGACCAACTGACATCTGATAATCACCATCCTAATTCGACATTAGTTCAAGCTGCCCCTTTATATGTTCCTAGTGTTTGTGAAGACTCTACCCCGCCACGGGTTAATTATGTGGCATCTTATCCTTGGTGTTCGATTGCTTATGAGAAGGAACCTGTGCAATCATGTTTTCCTTCTCGAGACTTGGTCCCAAAAATTGATCCTTTGGTTTATCCAATGGGGGCATTAGATCCCTTGCTTCCCCCTCTTGGTACAAGTGATCTTGTTAGGATTACTTGAGAAAAGTATCCCCCTGGAGTCTTCTTTAAGCCCTTTTCAGACTCTCTAAACATGAAAACATTGCCAAGAGATCTTGTTGTCCTTCATGATCACCAAACTCAAATTCTAAGGCACGTCTCTTTGACGGTAGTTTACCCCTTTCTTGGTATGGATGGTCAATTTTATGAACAAAGGTATACTCTCGGAGCTTCAGTTCTCTAGAAGAGTATTCTCAGGTATAAGTGTAATCCTTTTTTGGGCCCGATGGAATATATGTTACAGGTATGAACTAACTGAGAGGGGGGGGTGAATCAGTTAGTGTAGATTATTAACAATTCCTCTTGTTTTTAACTTTGAATCATTAATCTTAGTGGCAGTGAGTCTTTACTGTGAAATTCAGAGTTATAAACCTAAAGCAGATAACATAAATAATAGCAATCACACACAACATTCACTCACAAGTATGAGACACAGATTTTTCAAGAGGAAACCCAACCAGGGAAAAAACCTCGTCTTCTTAAGATGTT
>JZKD02S1881490.1:0-11133 GCA_000966675.3 Picea glauca | reverse complement strand
AATCCTGAGCCTAAAGTCATTAATAATGACATGGATTCCAAAATGCAGCCAGGATCTACCTAGGGCATCCATGTAGAGGTAGGCTCTACCACCTAATTACAACACTTCTAAAGAAGAAATGTTGGTTCCATGTTGTAGTTCGGTGGGATCAATCCTATTGAAAAGAAAAAAAGACAACTAGATGCAACAAGTGGAGGTGGAATCCTAACTTAAATGCAAAAAGTTGGAAAAACGACTTTTACCAAAGAATCTTTAAAAGTGACCCATCTCCCAAAACGTTTTCCAAACCAAAAGTGAAGTGTATCATGAAATCCAATGAGAATTTCAAGAACCACATTAAATGATTTTCAAGCCAGAAAAAACGTCAAAAGGGTCCAAAAAGTGGCAAAAAAGGACAAAAACATCTATAAATAGAAGCTGACAGCTCATTTTCACCATTTCAAATTGAGAATTGATGAAAAAGCCAAAAATACCCCTTTGCCAAAAGAGTTGATTTTGAGAGATTCAGAGGACAAAACGAACTTCCACTTGGACCAAGTAAGTACAAAACAACCCCTCTTTCATTTCAATACTTCATTTATGCATTTATTTTAGTTTTTAGGGAGGAGTTCCCTCTTAAAAAAGGGTATCCCTATGTGTACGCACGCATAAAACAATCTGCCCACGTGCATACACGAATGTGTCCAATACAACCCACGTACACCCTCAAGAACATTGAAAAAATGAAAAACAAGAGTTTACTCCTCCTTTGAACTTGTTGTGTGACAGGATGTATGTCCACTGGAGAGAGAGGGAGCACAAAGAAATTGATATCTTGGTCGAAGAGGACCCTGCTTCTTTCGTCACATTGAAACAATGCGGGTTGTGGAAATTATTCTGGTGTCCACTCATGAGGGCACAACCTAGGCTGCTGAATGCCTTGGTGGACTATTTGCACCCTGATGAAAAGACATTTATGCTCGAGGGGTAGTTGTTGAATCCAACAACTGAGGACATCTTTTTTCTGACTGGCCTCTTGAGGAGAGGGGAACCAGTCAACTTGCATGATTTTCCCCCAGGGCCTCACAACATTTCCGAGCTGATTGGGTTACACTGCGAGGTTGGTACTAAGAAGGTAGGTTCTTAGGTGCCAATATACAAGATCACCAACCTATCACTGAAGGTGATAGTTCTACTCATTGGGTGGATTACTGGATTCCCAGCCTTACAATAGGCCTCTAGGGCGCACATGCATTGTGCAATGCAATGCTTAAATGCAAGAGTGTTAGACTAGAGCACAACCATGATAGACTGGATGAAGAGACAACTCATAGAGTGTCATGGGTGAAGCAACAAGAAATTTGGATTCGACACCATTTTATTCTCTTTCTTCTTCGAGAGGGTACCCAACCTTAGTCTACGAGAGACAGTACAAGGGCACGTGGCCTCCTTCCCAACAATGTGTAAGTGGGAGGCGTTGTTTCCATGATAGGTGGGAGGGAGTACCATAGAGTCCTTTGATGATACCTTCTTTGACTAGTGGGCATGATAGATTCTGGATATAGAGGACTACCCCTATGCCAGACTCAACTTCTCCAGGGATCTAGACATGCATGTACCTCTCGAGGAAGAGCGAGGAGAGATAGGTACGTTTGTTTTTAAAAGTTATTTAATTTTTATTTATTTTTATATATATCATTTTTTTATATGAACCAAAGTATCTGACAACTATGTATCTGTTACGTATAGATGTGGGACCTATGCGTCTAGCAAATTTTGCGAGGAGCATGCAACGTCCTCGACTAGAGGAAGCACTAGCAATAGCTGTCGGACCAACAACAACAACAAGGGGACCTCTAGCTGGAGAGGCTGATAGAGTATTGAGACAGATGGAGTGGAACCTCACCATGCTCACTTGTACAGTGCCTATGGATGAGATCAAGGATCTCCTACCATCGATGTAGCCTCATGTAGTCGGGGTGCCACAGTCCTGAGTCCAGCTCTTCTAGCATTTGTAAAACGTTGTTTTTCACTATGGTAGGGCCAATAGGCCCCATGCTTAACTTAGGTTGGACCACTTATGTGCCGAGGGCACTCTTTTTGTATACTTTTTAGGGCATAATCCCTGCAATGTATGCTAGATATATTATTTTTGAGGTTCTTGTGCCAACCTATGTACTCTGAGACTTTTGATATATATATATATGTGTATTTACATATTTTATGTCTTATGGATCACATTTTTTTAAATGTATGTACATGTGTATGTGTGTGTTTCTTTTTATTTGTGTGCAATATGCCAATCTAATACTTTATTATCTAGAGTATCAGTCATTTGATTTAGTCTCCTAGGAACATGGATATACGTAATGTAATTAAAGTATTGTTCTAAGAGACATACCCTAAGGAATCATTTGTGTAGAGTAGGATCATAAACGTGGTAAACCCCATTTAACTGGGACACAACCAACTGAGCATCTAAGTAGACCTGGAGGTAAGAGAACTATGCGACAAAGTGTCATGAAGAAACTCTATTATTGCACTCTACTCGACGACATTGTTTATGGCATCACCTAAACAGATACCTCCAGTAGATAGAAACTATCCCAAAGGTGTGAAGATCACCCAAGCTGCGGAAGAAAGCCTCTGAGTGTGTTGGCTAGCACTGTCTGCAAACCCAACGAACACCTCTGATTCAATTGAAATCTTCCACAATGAAAAATATGACATCAATAACGATACATCCATAAAACAAAAAGAAAAAACAAACTAAATGTATAAGAACTATACATATGTACAAGAAGTCATGCAAGGCAAACCATCTACAAGTAATACTTCTTGAGGTAGAGCCCATTTCTAGGCTCTGCTAAAGCATTCCCCTCAAAGTCAACTAGATAATAAGTGCCCTTATTTAGTACCTCCTTCACAATGAAAGGTCTGAACCACATGGGTTTGAACTTTCCTACCCCCAGGGGATCCTTATCTTCGTCATAAACCAGGACAAGGTTGCCTTTGGAGAAAATATGAGGATTAACAGACTGATCATACTGACACTTAAATATTTTCTTGTGAGACTTGTTAGCCAAGGTTGCATCACGTCGCTTCTCATCGAGCTGCTCGAGATATAATAAGTGCTCCTCAAGCGGTGAAGTGTTTGGCAATACAATAACTGTACTGTCAACTTTAGAGATGGGATCTGACACTCTATAGGAAATACTGCTTCCATCTCGTAAACAATTTGAAAAGGTGAAAAACTGGTGGCAGTATTTACAGACATTCAGTAGGTCCACAACATCGAGTATAACATCAAATGCCAATTTGACTTGGCAGAATTGATCGTTTGCTGTAGAATATTCTTGAGGGACTTATTCACAACCTCCACCTGACCATTCGCTTATGGGTATTAGGGTGATGAATGCTCTTTCCTCAACCGAAGCTTTGGTGTTAACTTGAACATCATTTTATTCTGAAAGTGACTACCATGGTCAGTGACAATCTCTTTTGGGATGTCGAACCTAGATATTATCTAATTGAAAATAAAGAGAGTTGATGTCTCACCATCATTATTGAACATTGGCATAGCTTCGACCCACTTTGTGAAGTAGTCTACTGCTACGATGATATATCAATTCCCCCTGGATGAAGTTGGGTGGCATGTAGTGAAATCAATCCCCCACTTGGTGAAGGGACCAACAATAATGACGAAAGACATGGGAGCAGGGTGTGCCCTCATCTTTCGAGAGAATATCTAACATGGGTGGCACTTCTTGATTGATTCAATGAAATCTTTGATTAATGTCGGCCAAAAGTAACCGGATCGTAGAATATTTTGGGTTGTTTCCAACCCAGAAAAATGACCACCACATGCTCCACTCTGGCATTCGTTAAGAACAAGTTCCGCTTCTTCATGAGTGATGCACTGACGAAGTATGCAATCTACACCTCGATGATACAAAGTGTCATTGAGTATGAGATAGTTTTTTTCCTGATGGAATATACGTTGACACTCATCACAAGAAGTAGAGGCAGGACACTTAAAATTCTAGAGATATTTTAATATATCTTCATACTAAGGGTATGAAGATGACATCAACAAAATATCTCCTTTAATCAGTGATTCTTAGGGCGTAACATCACCTAATTTGACCGGAAGTTCCAAGATAAGTTCTGCAAAGACTAGTGTCTTTTTGGATTTCACGAAAACTAAATCCAAGTCAAACTCCTGGAGGATAATGATCCATCTACTGATATTTCCACCGATGATGTATCATGTCAACACATACTGAAATGGATTCACAACGACAACGACGGTGGTCTTTCGAAGAAGAATATAGTGACAGAACCGTTGGATAGAATGCACTACTGCCAACACTATATTCTCAACATGGGAGTAGTTGAGTTCTGGTCCAAACATGCCTCAAATTAGGTAATAAATCACATTCTCTTTAAGCAGATCGTCTTCTTGAACCAAGACCATATCGATGGTCGACTCTGCAATGACCAAAAACAATAAGAAATATTTATTATAATTGGGAGGCCGAAGTAGAGGGGAAGACATGAGAGTGCGTTTCAACGCTTCGAAAGAGTGCTGAGAGGATTCGTCCCAATGGAAAGGGACTCCCTTATTCAGTAAATGCATGAACCTTTTAGTGATATCATCATAGTTTGCGATAAGACGCTGAAGGAAATTCACTTTACCCTGTGAGCTTTGAAGCTGAGGGACTGTGCATGGGGGAGGCAACTAAACTATCACCTCAAACTTTAGAGGATCGACCATGATACCTATTGTAAAAAATATGAAACCTAGCAGATGACCCAACGTCACGTAGAAACTGTACTTGTTTTGATTCAAGCAAATTCGATAATAGTGACATCACTCAAATATTAGTTAGAGGTGCGTGGGATGATCATCTCTCTTGCAATATCGTGATGATAAATCATCAAGATAAGCCTCGACTATGTGTCTTAGGTAGTGGAAAGCAAAATACATGCCCCACTGAAAATTGACTCCACATTTTTGAGGCCAAAAGGAATCTTCTGATAAGAAAATGTACCCCATGGACAGATAAAAGATGTTTTATGCTAGTCTTTGGGCTTAATCTGTATCTGATTGTATCCTGGAATTCCATCCATGAAATAAAATACCTTACAGTCTGCATAATCATCGACAATCTGGTCAATGAATAGGGTGGGGAAATTATCCTTTGGACATGCCTTGTTCAAATCACGAAAGTCCATACATACGTGAATCATTCCCTACTTTTTGTTGAGTGGAACGAGATTTGACACCCATTGAGTCAATTGAACGGGGTAAATGAAATCGGCTTTGAGCAGTTTCTCTACTTCAACCTTAATAGTTGTTGCTTTCCAAGGATTAACCAGACGAAGCTTCTGTCGGACTGGCTTGGCATCAGGATAAGTTGTTATTTCATTTTCGGCGATTCTTGGATCAATGCCTGGCATTTCCTTATAATACTAGGAAAAAACGTCCTGAAATTCTTTAAATAAATATGTATAGATCTGAATCTACCCGGGGGAGAATTCCACTCTGATGAAGATATTCTCCACAATGCCAGGGGTTTTGGAGATGTCAATAACTATCGTTTCAACTATGTTTTTGATATTACCCTTGGCACAAACTACATGCGTAGCCAGAGGATTAATAGGACAAGACCTATCTCCAGTCATAGTCAGAACAAATTCTCCTTCCTCTATTCTTCTTAACTCTGGGAGGAAATAAGATTTNCGAAAGTCCATACATACGTGAATCATTCCCTACTTTTTGTTGAGTGGAACGAGATTTGACACCCATTGAGTCAATTGAACGGGGTAAATGAAATCGGCTTTGAGCAGTTTCTCTAATTCAACCTTAATAGTTGTTGCTTTCCAAGGATTAACCAGACGAAGCTTCTGTCGGACTGGCTTGGCATCAGGATAAGTTGTTATTTCATTTTTGGCGATTCTTGGATCAATGCCTGGCATTTCCTTATAATACTAGGAAAAAACGTCCTGAAATTCTTTAAATAAATATGTATAGATCTAAATCTACCCGGGGGAGAATTCCACTCTGATGAAGATATTCTCCACAATGCCAGGGGTTTTGGAGATGTCAATAACTATCGTTTCAACTATGTTTTTGATATTACGCTTGGCACAAACTACATGCATAGCCAGAGGATTAATAGGACAAGACCTATCTCCAGTCATAGTCAGAACAAATTCTCCTTCCTCTATTCTTCTTAACTCTGGGAGGAAATAATATTTTTGATGGAGATCATCCCAGGGTCTGTCAGGACCAATCAATGCCTCTAAAATTGCCTCGTCAGAGGGTAAGACCAGGTCTAAAGAATCGGTAGTGGCAAGGGAATATTGAGCCCAAATAGGCTCGAGAACTGGATCTAACTCCGGTGCAGGAGTCAGATCGGGGTCATCTGAAGCTTGCTGGACAATAGAGTACACAACTTCTACCATAGATAAGGGCATGGACATGCCAGAATTACCTATCCCTTCCATCGAGGCCGATGGGGAAGGAAGAGTTCGCGGATCAGTAAAGTAAGTTGTACGAAACGACGACACTTGATAGATCTTAGCCTTAGGCTGGTCGGGGGCAACTGATATCATCTTGACATTGCCAGAAGGAGGTGGGTAATTGAACGTACCCATCAAAGGTGGGAACAAACCAACCCCCACATTGATGACGTCGGGCTATGGGTTATCAATCATCAGGACCGTGGATTCCCTTGATGAAGGGTTAGGCTGGGAAAAGGACAATTGATCAATGGTCATGATTCAACCCTCGTGTGGAAACAACAAGAGCCAAAAAATTGTGGAAACCACTGCATGCATGGCATATGTCCAAATCCTTCCTAACAATAGTTTGTAGTTGAGAGGTGCATCGACCACTTCAACTTCGACGGACATGGTCTTCCCTCCTAACTGCACGGGGAAAGAAGGGATGATTCCATGTGGTTTGAAAGAATGACCATAGAAGGTAGTAAGGAGAGTAGGTGACAGATACAAAATGGGTTTGCCAATGGCCTTCCAACACGCCAACGACATCAGGCATGTCGAGGTACCCTCAACAACCACCGTGTGAAAAATGTTCTGACTAAAATATTTAGTGGGGTGAGCCACTAGTACTACTATCTGAAACACAACGTGGTATGGGAGATGAGGTTTAAAGTTAGTCATATCAAGCATGATCATTCTTAGATCCTAAGGTAGTTATCAGAGCCTTTATCTACGAAGGGCATCTCTGGAGGACCTCTAAAACAGACATCGCACAAGGGGTTTGTGACAAATCCTCCACCATATAGTAGTTTTGGGTGGCCCTTGCGTTTGGATTATGCGAAGCTTTCTTGAACGCCCCTTTCGGGATGCATGTCATTGTTTATCCCATAGTATTCTCAATATGGAGAGGAACTGATGGGTTTTCAACTTCTTTACCCTTTTCAATGATGTTTGGCATTCTATAATCATGTGACCTAGGTTTGTTAACACAACAGGTTGTTGTTGCACCAATAACGTTTGGGCCTCTGCAAGTCGAGGGAATAGGTGAGTTGGATGGTCTTCCGCACAAAAATTACATGGATACTTTGACTTTCTTTTCTCTGTGTATCCCCCTCTAGCATTATTGGTGGGTTTCTTATCCCCTTTACCCTTCTTGTTTCACTATTTTTTCTTTCCGTCAGGCTGCTGGTTGGCCTTTGGGTTTGTTGAGTGAAAATTATGTACATCCTACATTTTATTAGGGGGAGTAGCCAAAATAGAGGTTTGGCTGGCCGTTGTTTGCTGTATTGACAATTGTTTCAATTGATTCAACAAATGTTCATTGGGATTCACTTGTGCTGAACCAACTATGCCATCGATGTGTGGTCTAGACTTGTGTCTGGTATTGTCAAGCATATATTGTGGCATAAATTAAACTAGATTGAGAGTATATCAGTTCAATATGTTGAGCTCTCATTATTGCCTCTTCCTTGAAAACACCCCAGATGTTGCAACGTCCTTGGATAACTAGAGTACCAAATGCTTAAGGAACCACTCCGGCATGAAAGCTGGTGGGATTGGTACTTTTATCAAAATATTTTGACACTGCCATTATTGGATGTTGTTGGCACAGGGGAAGACCCAGGGTTCAACACTTCAATAATGCACCAACAAAACCCTAATTACTAGTCCTTTCAGCAACACCTGCGAAGCAAGTGAAGTCTCACCCGAGGTAGAGGCAGGGGTGGTTGCAGGACTCAAGTGTCTACAACGTAGCTGGGACACAAATATGTGATTACAACACTTAAAATAACACTTAGTAGTTAACATTCATTAGTATTTAACCCTTATTCACATCGCAGGTCGAAACCCTAATTACATAACAACGCGGTATTCAACCATATTTAACACATCCAAGTACTTAGCACATAGAAATATATCATATCTAGCATTCATTCACATCACTAAGCACTAATATACTATACGATAAGCATCTAACATATATTACTGCACTAATCATAAATCACATCAATAACATAACAACCATAATGCACAAAGTAACCACAACACAGGATATATGTGGTTCACCCCAGTGTGGGGCTACGTCCACCAACTCTTCTTCTTCTTTATTGTATTGTGTCATTCTTCTTACATGCACAGAGCCACAAACCAACTCCGCATAGGACAAGAGTGTTGAAAAGTCAACAAGAAATGTGTGTCTAATTTTTTTTTCCCTTAAATAAATTGGACAATAAATATTAATCTATTATCTCATAATTACCTGAAATAGTTAATTGAATTGACAAATCAGTTAGCTATAGGAAATTCAAGTTCAAAGGTTGACTGGTGGGACATCCAAGTCGAATTAGTTGTAACTGAGTGATTCAAAGTTGTAACAGAGTTGGATGTGTAGTTATGTGAGTTGTGAAGTAGTTTAACTCAATTAAGTGAGTTAAGATTAGTTGTACTAGTTGTAACTGAACTTACACTAGTGAGAGATCAATGAATTAATTATTAATTAATTCACAATCAGTGATCTCACATGAAACTAAATATTTACCACTGTTAACTACATGCATGTCAGATCTAGTGGAGACCCAGTTGAGATAACAGGTGAAAGGGATAGTTTGGCTATCAGTTGTGATTTGAGTGAAGTACACTCATGCAATCACACACACAGTGGATGTTCCCATGAGAAATGTGCAACCTAGGAAAGAGGAATTCAAATTAATTTGTAGTTTTTTCCATTAGCAGGGATTGCACAGAGGAGGCATGTTGTCTGGAGGCAGTAAATTGGCACATGCATTTGCCAATTTTTGTATGACAGTGTGAGATGATTGTTATTGTACTGAGAGCTCTTGGATTAGAGTTTTGTATGGGATTGTTTCATGATCCATGATATAAACATAATATATGATAGTGGGGTTTTTAGTTTTATTCTTTCCCGGTAAAAACATCCAAGTTATGTGTGATTGATCTTTTCTTCTTGATATTGCAATTGGCAATCATGTTTTAAATTCCACAAGAATATTTGTAGAAGCGATTATGTATTTAACAGTGGAATATAATTGTTAGATTAGGAGAATCCATGCAATACATAATTTGTATTGAAACTTCTACAAAGATATCTGCGTGCACCTCACCAGATCCTCCTTCCCAGAGTTAGGTTCAAGAACAAAGCCTTCTTACAATAAATTGCACTTAGCTCTACAAGTTCTCAACACATAGTATGCACAAAACCTCTAGATCCACACTAAGTTGATTCTACTAGGTCTAGTACTTATTACATCACCTAGATATCTATTTATACATTACAAAATGGTCCTAAACATGGGTAAACCCATGTTCCTACATCCCATACCAATTATATAAACCCTAAATCCCTAAATCCCTAAAACAGGGGCGAGATCCCACGATCTCCGCTTCACCTTTTGCTCTTCCTTCGACTAGCCTGTCGAAGTCCCAAAAATGGTCAAAGATGAACAGGGTTCTCCAAAACTTAGCTAAGGGCCTACAGGCCCCCAACACTCACTTGTGACTCATCCTAAGTCACTCTAATCTGGGTAAATATGCTTCAAAGGCCTCGAGCTTAGCTCTAGATGCCTTGACCTGCTACTTCACCAGAGCCTCCTTCTCGACAAACTCCTGAATAAATTTCTCAGTCACAGGTCCTTCCAAGTGTTGTTCTACTATGGTGACCACTTGTTCTATATGTGCACCTTGTCCTTCAATCTCCTCAAAAAGTGTGCAAGCTTCATCCTGCACTAGCTGGAGCCTCTGGGTTACTTCCATGACTTTACTCTGGATAGCATGGACTTGTTGTTGAACCTTGTTCTATTCTTGTTGGCCCTTGGTTCTGGAAGAAAGTGAAGATTAAGGTAGAAAAGATGAAATGCGAACTGCATAGAAGACTAGTGACTGATACTAGGTCGAAGTGAACAGAAGAGAAGAAAAGACTGAGCGAAGTAAGATAAAGAAAGTCATTGGACGAGGAGATCGAGGATGACATATCAACAAGGAATATGGATCATGGACAACTCAGCAAAAGGAAAAAACCACCAATAGATGCTTGGAGAACCTCACGGGAAAGAAGGAAAGACAGGATGGCGAAGCCCTGAAAATGCAGGTCAAGTTGACCTAAGGTTTTAGACACCTAGGTTTTTTTTATCTAGGGTTTTGTCACTTAGGTTTTGGTATAAGGCTATCGATGAGCTATTGTAATGTATAAATAAAGGTCAAGAGGACCTGGGTTGTGTTGTTGTTATTATTTTCATCATTAGTTCAATGATGTGATGATGAGTGATTGTTGTTATTACTGAGAGGGAAGTATTGTGCTGAGAGAGCATCTTGTATTGTAAGATATTCAGTTGGGTGCGAAGATCAACCTTGCAACTGGGTGCACATGGAAGGGAGAAAAGAGAGAAGATCTGCTAGCTAAGAGCACAGATAGGACTGTATGATTTCACTTAATATATTATAAAGAACAGTTCTGTAGACGTAGCCCTAGGGAGAGGGTGAACCACGTACATGTTGTTGTGTGTGATTGATGCGTGTTCTTTATATGGTTGATACATTATTGTGTTATATCTGATAGATAAATGTACGAAGTAGGCCTGAGCTGGTAATTGATATCTAGATGTTGTGTTGTTGTTGTATTGTATCTAT
>JZKD02S1881479.1:26500-37256 GCA_000966675.3 Picea glauca | reverse complement strand
AGGGAAAAAAACCCTAACATAATCTCTATCGTTAGATCTGCGACCTTATAATGAATGGTCCAGATTTACAATGAAATTACAATATACTTTTACAAGGCAATTTTTTCTTCGGGGGTTCACTTGCCCCCAGACCCCCCAGCCAGGGGGATAGCCCCCCCGAACCCCGCAAAGGGGGTACCCCCCCTCTGCACTTCCCCGCGTGGAAGAGTGTACATACTTATGGGGTGTAAATACATCATGGGGTATAAACACAGCTGAAAGTAAAAGACCTATAAATCAGGAATATAATCAGGCTCCGCAGCCAATAAGATGTTGATAAATTGTAAAATCATAGTTTTGGAAAAAATATTATAAGTTTCCAAAACTATTATAAGTTATTTTGATTAGGATGATTTACTTCTTTCCTATAATTAGCTCTAGGTATTCAACTTTATGAATAAACTTTACGAAGCCTCTATTAATGAGGGGCAATAACTATTTTTTTCAAACTACTTACTTGTAACACTGAGAAGGTTAGCCCCCCAAAAAATCCTAAGTGGACATTAAAAGTTCATGTGGATACCCATACAAACTATGATCCTTGATAATAACTAATGCCACTAGAGTTTATATCAATTCTAGTGATGTAAAGTCTCAATGAAATATTCTTTCGTATTTTGGAGACATAGTGCAAGGAAAAAGGAAAATTCATGTCTACATGGCCAACCTACGTGTATTAATCATACCTTGAGATTTAAAAACAATACAACACTAACTTAAAAATCCTCACTGAATGTCTTCTTATTTGATTACCTATTAAAAAAAAATCTGAAGATATCATATTTTTTAATAAACATCCTTTATATTGGTCCCTTTGAAAAAATCCTTTACAACTTGGTCCATATTTGAGAAAATGGAATTGGGAATAAATTTGGGAACTCAAAGATTTCCTAATTTTACCCACCTTTAATGACAACTAAGATTAACAACTATTGTGTGAATAAATTAATACTATATAGTACATTCCAACCATTGAGAAATTTCTTCAAACTCTCTATGAAATCTATACCATGAAAATGAAGCATTTTAGTTAAAGTCCCACATAAAAATCATCATAATTGGGAAAATATAAAATTTCCACCATCTGATCATTCCTTTAGCTTGTGCCATTGAGAAACTTCTTCAAACTCTCTTTAGATTATCTATGAAATCTATACCATGAAAATGAAACATTTTAGTTAAAATCCCACATAAAAATCATCATATGAAACATTTTAATTAAAATCCCACATAAAAAACATCATAATTGGGAAAATATAAAAGTTCAACCATCCGATCATTCCTTTAGCTTATACCAACATCTTAGGAAGTAATTTGTAGTTATTGTTAACAAATTGAATATACATTGGGTTATGTTAACAAATTGGATACACATTGGGTTCTTCAATTTAGACACATTGAGTAGGTACCTATATTTGGGCATTCACTTCCTCAATGGTCCTGAAGAAAGATGGAACATAATGGGTTGATGGTTAGATTGGGTAATCTCCCAGAATTTATAGTAGTGTACCTCCTCTATAAAAGAACAAAGGTAATTTTCTTACCACGTAACTCTATAAATATGATTAATAACTAATTTAGAGCCAAACCTAATATTATACCAAGTGAGATATAACCCATAGGAGTATTATTGCTATATATTTTAGGGTAATAGAAGATAATTATAGTGTTAATATCCCATCAAGGAATTTGTACAAGGTTAACCCCAATCTTATATTCTAGAGATTCAACATACTAAAGTATCTGTAGAGAAACCAAACAAATTATAGGAGGTATTCAAATAACAAATCCAAAATAATAATCTTTCATTTGGTTCATTGGTGGCATACAGGTGGTCCAACTCAAAGACTTTACCACCAATATTCAACAAAACCCACAACACTTCATTAGTTGAGTTTACCTCATGATCAATTATGTAGGTTCTAAATTTAAGAAGACAAGGGTGGCCAATTACTCTACCTTATTCATGAAAATATAGTGTAGTTGTGTTTTTCTCATCTAGCACCCCTACCTAGCAGTCCCAACCATGGGACATGAGTGATTACAACACAAGGCACTCAGCCTAAGAGGATGTATCCCCATTATACTAATTGAGTAAGATTCATCATGAAAAAATACCTTCTTCATGAAACAAGTAAACAACAACAAAAATATATTGTAGGGGTTTTGGGCTCATGTGGCATCCCTACCTAACACTCCTAGCCATGAGATGGGTGATTTAAACACAAGGCTCTCACCCTAAGTGGCCATATCCTCACAATACTAATTGAGTAAACTTCCTAGAATGGACCAACATCAAATACAATTCCTTTTTAGGAGTGATAATTAAAATGTACCAAATTTAAACAAGTATGGAGTAAGAAAAATTCATGGCAACCAAATTCCATTACCAAATTTAATCATAATCACTCACAACATGAAAAATGCATAGGTATCCATAATAGAAAACAACACTAATTTTCATATTCATAAAAAAAAACAATAAAAAAATGATATTTTAATAGGTTATAGTCCAAGAAACTATCTATGTATCAATTATTTTCCACCCACACATAAGAATATAGTGTAGATACCACTCCCAAGATAGGATATGAGGTTTCCAGGTAGGTGAAGGAGTTAAGTTACAATATTCAATATATCCCAATCCAATAGATTTGTTATCATGTTAAAGTATTCTACTCATTACAAAACATTGCAATAATCTCATCCAACCATCAAAGAGAAAGGGTCCTCTTTTCCACTACCCCACACAACATAAGGAATATATTCTCTTTCTTCACTTAGTAGTCCCTCAAGAATATTATTCTCTCTAGTGTTCTTTAGTGTGGATTGAAATATTCCAATCTACTTTATTCTTTTTTGGAATTTATTACAAGAAATATACTTGACTCTTCATCATCCATATAGTGGAAAATTCATAGAAAGTGATGAAATAATAACTTTCCTAGCCTCTATGCTAACCTACATTGATTTATCTTTCACCCAAGGTTTGAAAATTTCTCTTTTTGGTGATAATTGTTTTCAAATTATATATTTTGTTAATGGTTAACCATGGAGAATATAACATGAGGAGTCAAGAGAATGAATCCTAGAATAATAGAATGAAATATATCATGAATGAATGAATGAAAATGAGATAATTGAGGGGAATAATGATTGAAATTACATCTAATAAGAGGATTGTAGGACTCATACACTTCCCAATGATGATTGTAATTACCCTATGATTCAATAACTACTTGATAAGGATTCCCCACTGGACTCTTACATGCATTAAATTATAAGTTTTATAAGTTTGTAGGTGGATAGATTCACTTGAATCACATGGTTGAAAAGAGATGAAGTCTAAGAATAACACTTGGAAATAGAGGATTTAACTTTTGAAAGGACCCTTTTTGTTTCTCCTATGGTGGAAATATATTTTTTATGTCAGAATTTGATCCATAATGCTTCTTTGTTTTTGAGATAGTTCCACCATGTCTTGGCCCTCATGGCAATGCAAATAATATCAAGGTGTCTGAGGTTGAGACCACTAGAATGCTTGGGGAAGAAAAGTTTACCCTGGGCTACAAGTTCCCACTTATGATCTTTTGAAGCCCTCCCATAAGAAGGAGCACTTGATATTGTGGTCAATTTTGAGGATATGTTTAGGGGAAGTCAAAACCGAAAAAAGATAAAGAGGCATGGCTTGAAGAATGGATTTTAGGAGAATAAAACTATTGGGAGAGTTGAGGCATCGATAGGTCCAACAAGATAGCTTATGATCCATCCTTGTTAGCATATCATCCCATTAGGATTTGCGCATATATTTTCCACCAAGGAGGCTCCAAGATATTTATATGGAAGGGGGTCACTTTGGAAGTTGAGAATTTTAGAAATATGGGTATGCACATCCAAGGGAGTGTTAAAGAAAAAAATATAATATTTAGCTTAATTCATAGAAGTACTTGAGGTGTTCATGAAGTATAAGAGGACTTGGTTTGTATCTTTGACTTCTCAAACTGAAGGTGTTCCCATGAGAATTGTGTCATTGAAAAGTTGTTAATGGAATATAGGAATATCGTCACCATGTAGTTATATCCCTCTTATCTTGTAGTCTATGACAACTGCATTTAGAGATCTCCCAAGGCCTTCGTACATGAGAATAAAGAGGAAAGGAGACATATCACCACCTTGTCGTATGCCCTGGGAAGGTGAGAAGGTTGTAGGGGGTGATCCATTGATGAAGATGGAGAAAAAGGTTGAGGATATGAGATATAGGATGCTCTTTACCCATTTGGGAGAGAAGCTAGAGGATAAGATAACTCATTGGATCTAATGTGAGATGAATTTTTCAAAGTATTTGGACATGTTGATTTTGATGAGAATGTTGGAATATTTGGTAATTTTGAGGGAGTGGATGAATTCATGGGTCATAACGATGTCATCAAGGTTTTGGCGTCCCTCCATGTAGTCGGTTTTCTCAATAGAGATGAGGGAAGGGAGGAGCGCTTTTAGGAGGTTGGCTATAGATTTGGCTATGATATTGTAGAGAGTGTTATAGAGAGAAATGGGGTAGAATTTGTTGGGGTAGTCATATATTTCTTATTTTGGTTTAAGGGTAAGACAGGTGGAATCCAGGGTAGGAAGGATGTTGGCGAATTTGCAGGAGTCCTCTAGAAGGTCCCATAAATATTTCTTAATGATGTTTCAACAGGTCCGGAAAAAATATGTTGTGAATCCATCCACACTAGGGGATTTCTCTTTGGGAATGTCCATAACAAATATTTATGTCTCTTCCAGAGGGAAAGGTTTAAGGAGGAAATCATTTTTCTCTAGAGAGATTAGGCGGGGAATGTGTTGGCTAATTTTTTGTATGGTTGGCCTTTTGTCTCTTATGGGTTTAGTGAGGAGGTTCTTGTAGAAGTTGATTAGTTAATGTTCTATATATGCATGGTATTTGAGATTGTTTCCTTCACTATATTTTATGGAGAAGATATTGTTTGGGTTCCTTCTCTAAATTACTAAGAGGTGGAATAATTTAGTGTTTTTCTCCTCGTCCTTTAACCATCTGGATTTGGATTTCTACTTCCATAGGATTTCCTCTTGCATATTGTGAGCTATTATATTTTCCTGTACCTGATGTTTTTCTCATACTTTCTTCTATGGATGCCCTTTAGGGATCATATATTGTTGAATATTCTACATTTGTGCTTCTAACTCTTGCTTTTCCTTACAATTATTTCCAAACTTTTCTTTGTTCCATATTCTTATGTGCATCCTTTGATTTGTTTTTTATTTATTTTTAATATGAACATGGGATAAGGGGGGGGGGGNGGATATATTTCCTCTCACCAAGTCATGATCTCGTCTAGGAAGCCAGTGTGTTCGATCCAAAAGTGCTCAACCCTAAAGGAGAATTTGAAAACATTACCTTTGATATCTATGTCTTGCTCAATAACACAATAATCATAACCATGGTATGGCATGATTTTAAGTTGGGGGTGTCTGATAGCATAATAGGTGTCGAAGCCAGGAAGCGGTGTAGTCTATAATCTATCTTCACTTTGTATCCTCTCTTGTTGTTCCAATTAGGCAATTCGTTGGTGTTTTAAAGGTCCACCCAGTCTATCTATTTGATAAGAGAATGAAATTGTTGAGGATCTTGATCAAGTCTATAGATCCCTCCTCTCTTTTCATCTAGGGAGGTAATGATATTAAAGTCCCCTCCTATGAGCCAATGACCATCCTCGATGAGGTGATTGAGACACTGAAGGGATGATCAAAATTTGAGTATTTTAGGGATGAGGAGTTTCATCTCTCCATGTTTCTTGATTTTTCTTCCTTTCCCAAACCTTTGCGTATTATTCTTTATGTTTGGAAAGAACATCTTCTTCCTTATTTTGTTTAGGATTTCCTACTATGATTCTTCTACAATAACATGATATATTTCCATAGTTATTTCACCTATAACATTCAGTATTGTAATCAAGTAGAGGAGAAAATAAATTGTAGGTTTTTTTAGAAAATTGTTGTGGTTAAGTTCTCCCTACAAACAGGTGAAACCCTTCTTTGGATCAAGACCCCTTCTTTGATCCAAAGATAGAAGAAAAAAAATGGATAGTAAATTCCCTTTGGACCTTCTTAAACAATCAGAGTAAGAGGAAAGAGATGAAATACATACCTTTTTACAATGGTTGTCCTTGCTTCTCCACCCTTTTCCCTTGTTGGTCAAACTCCTAGGCACAACATAGGACCTACAATGAAAAAATATGAATCTCCTTTCTTCTACTCTATATTTTTAGGTGACAATAAATCTATCTATGATGAATTTACAACAATAGACATATATGTGATCATTGACACAACATATGAAGGAAACAGGTCAAGTTTTTATATTAAAGGAAAGGAATAATTAAGCACTTGCAATCATTACCATGACGTTGCAACAATTCCTCCGCCAAGATCTCCTATCATCCCATTGATTTCCACACCATAATAAGTATGATATTCTTCAATTTTCTTCCCATTTCACCTTGGAATGCATTCATTATATAGGAGTTTGGAGGCTTAATAGTTAATGAGCTATTTTAGGAAATGGTTGACGATTTTTCTCCATAAGTTGAGATCAAGTTTACTTAAGATGGAGCCATGAGATATGACTCAAATATTTGACCTCATTCTCTTGGAACTGACCCTTATAATAAGGTGGATTGGTTGCAACTTCCTCTAAGCACTTTAATGCTCCCCTAACATTGAGAACAAAGCATTGGCAAGGCTCCCTATACATGGGAATGGGAGCATTGACAACATTTCAAGGCTCCCTATACATGGGAATGGGAGCATTGACAAGAGTTCAAGGCTCCCTATACATTAGTAGGGGAGCGTTGACCTTAAAAATGATCAAAATATCAAGGTAAAAGACATTGTTTCAACCTTCTTATGATGGATTTTCTCATTCACAATGAACATGGATTATGAAAAATGTTCTTCCATGGTGTCAAAGTTTGTGACACTTAATAAAGTGCATGTGACACTTATTAATGTGAATATGACATTTGATAAATTACATGCGACACTTAGTAAGGTGCATACGATACTTAAGTGTGACATTTGGTGATGCGACATTTAGGTGTGTAATAGATGCCCCCTAAAGTGTGAGGTCATAGGAGAAACATATGGTCGAAACACACTAAAACAATATTAATGCAAGGTCGTCAGAGTAGGAAAACTTGTCATAATCTAAAAATAAACATGAAGTAGTATATATGTATCATCCCCGAGGCAGGCATACCTATTCTTGAAATAAACTGACTCAAATCATGATCGTCGACCAATACATTGTGGATCCATGGACTAAGTGTATGGCCACCAAAGATACAATGTGGATCCATACCTCCATGACATGATCTGATTGTATCCATGAAATAATACATAGTGGAGCTACGATATGACAAAAACAAGGCCATAGACCAATACAAAGTGGATCTATGTGATAGTATATACATAAGTAAGATTACCAATATGATGGTTATAGTGGAATCTTCTACATACTCAAAACATCTCCATCACAACATGGGAAAAACACATAAAAAATTGAGCACCCCACCCAGGTTCTTCATCCTGATCCTAAAATAGTACGATTCAATCCATGTGAATAGATGTATTGATGTTAAGCATGGTAGAAACCACTTTATTATTGATCATTAATGTATACCATTAAAAGGTTCGAGGGAAATCACCAATGATAATAATGACTCCAAAGGTACCCTAGAACATTCCAATGAATGTGAATAAATGAGATGAGGTCAAACATCTGTGGAATCATTCTATCATAGGTCAATGGTGTAAACCTACTATCGAAGGAGAGGAAACCTGCCATTGAGGCATGCAGGATCCAAGGTACTAATTGGTTTCTAAGTCTAATTTTCATATGGTGTGTTTTAGTTGATAGGAACAAACTCATCAAAGGAGTTCCATCATGTGTCTCCCATATTTAACATGAAAAAGACACCGGAAAGTGATGTAATATGGTGGATTAAATGAGTATGGACTAACATGAGGATGAAAGCTAGTAATATTGCATAACGGTTGGTTTGAGATGAAAATTCCCGTGAACATTGTGAGGCATGAAAAATGACTTGGAAGCATTGACTCTACTAAGAGATATAATATAACATACCCAACCACCCATAGGCCAGGCTACACCACTAAATTTGACTACAACACACCCAGCCACTAGCAGGCAGGGAACGCTACAGTCCCAAGACTCGTTTATTTGAACAGATCTTGAATTCTAACAACATTTAATCTGGAAACAAGCATGAAATAACCACATTCATTAATCGAGATCCATGCCACAACATAAAAGAGATAAACAATGTGCCATGCAAAAAAAATAGCCAACAAACATGCACATTAAAAATAAATATCTTAGAGATAATTAAATACATAAAAGAAATAAACATTACACAGAAAACACAGAGAGCAGTTATCTTTGCAAGTAAACATTCACCAACTGGCTACAGACCAGGGACGTTCCTCCCAAGCATAGACATTTTTTCTCATTTACTCTCAACAACAGGTCACCCTTGATCCAAGGCTATGAATCCACAAGGAAGGGTCCTATGCCAAGTATAAACACACAAAAGTTGGCTAAGTATCTCTCAGGTTTCCCAACCTGACAACAAATCCTAATTTCCATCTTTATTTCTCCCTCATCCTGCAAAACCCCAAGAAATGAACACCTTTCTCTTCCATTCAATCCCTGAGGTTGTTCCATTTCTCTCCAGGGATACAATGCTACTGGTTAGGAAATATCCCTATAGGAAACTCCAAGGACTCTCAGTTGTGGACAGTTCCATCTGAATTGTCATCAGTCTCATAACTAACAGTCATCTCAACACTCAAGCTATCACAGGCCTTTCAACACTCACAACAATCCAAGTACATTCGATCCCTTCTACCCAGCCTACACAACCCCAAGAGAATGGACCCCCTTCTCTGCCATGCAGTCCCTAAGGTTGTCCATATCCTTACAAGGCTATAGTGCTTCTAGTTATGAATCTCCCTGTTGGGACTCTCAGCACTTCCAGCTATGGAAAATTATATCTGAACTTCCATAAATCTCATGCGCATAGGAATCCTTTCCCTCCTGGAATGATCAATAATTATTACAACCATTCATCAATGGCTCTCCTCTTCCTACCATTCATTTCCATGCTTAGCCCAAGAGCATAGGAAATAATAATAGTGGGTGAAGAGGAAAGAAGAACAAGGAAACAAAACGTACCAGGGGGGAGAATATGAAGAAGTGAACCCAAGGGAAGAACGACCCCCAAAAAAACCCCGAGGGATGTTTAAATAATTACATGAAAAAAAGATCCACATGGCCTCCCTCCCAAGAATCTCATGTAACCCCTTTTTCTCCATACAATCAATTATGGGTAATCAAAATAATAATAAAAATACTTATCACCTCAAGGCCCCTCTCTCATGGAATCATATCCCTATATATCTTTTTTCCTTGTCGATCTTGCAGCCAACAATGTATTTTATTAAAGTATATGAGGTATGACATTTCCTAGGCACCTTGGCCTCTTTTGAACTTTACCGACTCAATAGCCTAATTCATATTTACATAATATATTATAGTTTATAAGTGTTAGAACTGGGATGTTACATCCCCCTACCCTTATTTTGGCACTGTCCCTAGTGCACAACACCATTCTAATGTTATTAAAATTGCAAATCTTGTCCCTCTAGCCGTAATCCACACAGGCAATCCATCCCAATCTTATATACATAGGCACTATGTCCTAAAATTAAACATGTATACATAGGCATTCCGACTCAAAACATGTATAATGATATTCATAATTTATATTCCTGGCAACACTTACAACCAACAATCTCTCCTTCCCTCTCAGCCCTGCATAACCCAAAGAAATGAACCCCTTTCTCTTCCATGCAATCCCTCAGGCTGTTCCACTTCACTCCAAGGCCTGAGTGCACTCGACCATCAAGTTTCAGAGTTGTGGATTCCAAAACTATAGATACAATAAGTCCATTGGAATTTCTTCATTCTATGCCCTTATCATTCAGTTGCTCTAGCATCACCTTCTTTTCTCTCATAGTCTAGTAATTTTCTAGATCTTCATCATTCATTGTTTTCCTACAACATTTCAAATCAACAAGCATATCCATTCACAATTTGTGCATAAAATTTTCATTTTTTCTCATAATCTAAGAGTAAATTTTCATGATCCAGTATAATACTTATCTATGTGGTTCATGGTTTTGCATGCATATGGCTATCTCGTTAACTTGTCTCATTGTTTTCCTTTGACATACCCATTGTGTGCACAACCCCAATCAAGAGCTATCAAAGTCTCATCTTCCTTGTGGTCACTAACCTTCCAGGACCAAGCTAAGGCATCCCCTTCTCTCCTATACAGTCCCTCAGGAAATCCATCTTTCTTGATCATGGATTTCTTGCACAAGAAGATTTCTAGAGACTTTATTGAGTCTTACAGCTAAGGTGACTCTTTGGTGTGTGTTACCAAAACACAACATATTCTAGGGAATCACATCTTACCATAGGGTCCTCATGTCCCAACAATAGCCTTTTACATGCTTTCCAACTTCCATATCCAACATCTCATCTATATTATGCACATACAGTCATCATGAGATATCATTATAACCATTTCCAATCATAAATGTCAAATCTGTTTTA
>JZKD02S1881468.1:52920-66049 GCA_000966675.3 Picea glauca | reverse complement strand
ATGTGGATCCATACCTCCAAAACATGAACTAATCTTAGCCACGAAAAATACAAAATGGAGCTACAAGATGATAAAACATAGCCACATACCAATACAATGTGGATCTATGTGACAAAATATATATCATCATGCTCAAAATATCTCCTTCGTAGCTTGGAAAAAGAAGATAACACAGTGAACACTCAACCCAGGGTCTGGTTGACAGGCGAAAATGAACGCTCGCCAACTAGAAGAGTGGATCCGGTCTGGGGTTGTCTAAATAACCCAAGTCGTTTGGGATAACCCACCCTGACGGGTTTAGCGGCTCCGTTGGCCGATCTAAGTCCTAGGAAAACAAATAAAAACTATACTATAGAACTAATCTAAATAAAAACAATAATTAAAGCTAACTAAATAATAAACCTAAAATACATATATACAATCTATTACCTAAATTATACAACTATAATTTCATAAAATTAAAAGTTCAATTACCAACAGAATCAGATCTAATTACAAATATACAATATTTACAGATTACAGATTTAAATGAAAACCTGCAAAAGTCATTTGTAATCTGTCCTAAGACAGGGAAACTATTGTTTTTTGATTTTTATAATTCTACAAAAAGAAATTGAATAAAAACTATCTAAGCTAAACAACTAAAATAATAACTCTAACTACTAATCTGAACTACACATATATCTATCTAAACTACTTATATTACACTAATGAATTAACTATCAAATGAAAATAACAAACTGACCTGAAGTAACGCTTCAGGCTCGTCCTGTATGTAGTAATTGATTCAGCTGTTTGGTAGGAGGAAACCCACACCAGATTCTCCATGAGCTTCTTGTAAACGGGAAGCTGTTGTTCTCTTCAAATATAATTACAGGACAAACAAGACATAAAAAATTACAACAATCTTATAATTTACAAATCATAGTAGTCAGATAAATCCTTGTGCAAAATTTGTACAAATCAACTCAATTAATGAAAAAGATAAACCTGTATTCATTAAATTGAAATAGAGTAATTGCTGAATTTTTTTAAATAAGAGAGATCAGATATGGATAACACATTAAATTAAATCACATCAATATGCAATGAATTATGATAGCTAAAGTAGTCTATAATCGACTGCAAACTGACATGAATAAAACCTGAAACAAAAGTTTGATATATTGAAAGCGAAAGTTGTTGCAAGACATCAACTTTCATCACAGTATGAATCATAAATCCATAATTTGGTTCTCCCAACAGTGATGATAATGGGTCCATTACAAAAAATAACAAGTATTTAAAGATTTCCCACAGGGTAAAACATCCATGTGGGAATTATCAAATCAGTTTACAAAAATCTGGGGATAATCTCCCAAATCTGACTAAAGCTAACAACCTATAACAAGACTATATCAATAAAACATCTCTCAAACTGCCACAGCATGCCAATTGGTCATTGAAATTCGTATGCACCTGAAAGTAGACAAGAATAGACAAGTTTAGGTGATATTTTATTGGTAAAATTAACAAAAATCAAAATTCTAAGACTAGCTACAGAATCTGGTGATCATGTAGCTGGTCTAAATTGAACATAGAATCGTTTCAAAACCAATTCAAAAATTAAAGAATTATATTCAAACTATTAAACAAATATATAATTGCTATTTGAAAATCAAATGAATTATCCAAATCAAAATTCTATGCTAATTTGAGAGAAAATGAAATCATGGTCAACCGAATGGTAACAGAGATACATGCACTCTATTCAATTTGTTATCACCATTTTGGGGTAAACAAAATCGCATTAGATAATTTGACAGTAATGAAATTGTTTTCATGAACCAATTCCAATCGACACAAACTGTAACCGGTTAAACAAATCATGCATACTATAGTTTATGTCGCTTCAGCCATTAACAAAATCATTGTTGAATCCAAACGAAATCCACAAGATCATTTTTCAAATTAATATAACTATGTCAAACATATAAAAACGATCATGCTAATCGTGGAACACAACAATCATTCGCAAATCAAATCATACAGGAATGAATCGAAACAATTTGGAGTCGACACAATCGTTATGAATCAACACAGCTCCATGATTTTAGCGAATAGATCTTTTGCACAGGTCGAATGTAATCAAAGTCCAAACGAGAATATTGATTCAATACAAAAACAGAGTTGTTCCTGGTAAATCGAAATCAACATGGTTGTTTTGAGTCTATTAGGAACAAACGAAACTAATCGAAATCAAACCAAATCGACTATCCTAAATCAGACGAACAGAATTGATTCAAAAACAAACCAAACGGAATCAAAAACCAATCAATTGCTTATACTAAGTTGGGCACGACAAAATCGCATAACCAAATCATAGCTACATTTGAGTAAAATGAATCTACTATACAGGATCCACAACATAACCATTTTTTATGATCAAACTATAACATAATCATTTCAAATGTATTAAAACGAACAGAGCTAATTTGAAAGCAAACATTTGTGAAAGGAAATTCATACCTAGACAATCAGAAAACAACTCGGTCATGATAATTTGGAATTGACAAAGGTTGTTGCGGCTTCAACATTCATGAAGACAATCGAACCGGTGGTTTTTTGTTTCTTCTCATTAGCCTGAAGCCTGTCTCTTTCTTTTGACAGCACTGTAACTTTCTCCTCTAACGATTTGATCTTTGATTGCAACAGGGGAACGTCGGCGTAATAAAGTTCTAGCCACACATTACATTGGGTACATGATGTTTGCTCGAGGTTTGATATCACAAGCGAGGGTTTGTTTAAATCACCAAGGGTTTCATTATGCAACTTGATTACCGGGTAGTTAGGGTTGTTTTTTAGGCAAGGGGGTAAATTAGATACATAGTCATAGGGTTTCTTAGAGCATAGGCCATGAGAATAGGGGTACTCTTCAGCTAGGAAACGCTCGACATTGGATTCCGAGTCCTCACTCAGCACAATGGGATTTTGGTTGATGTTCTGTTTAGGTTTGTTCCGGGCAAGTCTCGATATCAATCGAGCATTTTTATTCCCTTTACTGTTGACAGTAGGATTACCCTTGACTTTATTACTCACGGGATTCTTGACTGTCTTAATATCATCCTTAGCACACGGGTTAACCAAGGCATCAGGTAGGTCCAAGTCGGGGCAAACTGAGGGTTTGACAGGGGGTAAAAAAATATGAAGTGGCACAGCTGGTCGAGCCAAAGTCTCACTAACCACAGCCTTATCGATTTGAGCAGAATCCAGATTAGAAAAGCCATTTCTAGATAGAAAGGCTTGCCAATTATCGCCATGTAGGCTCAAATGATGAACAATAATGAGTCTAATTAAGTCGTGATGAAACAAGTTGCTATCAGCCTTCTCACGTTTGAATCTCTTAGACATATTGTAAAGACTACGCAAGAAGTAATGCGGCATATTCAAAGGATAGCCCATGAAATTCATCAATAACCGTAGGTGATACAAAAATACCAAGCCATACCGACCTTCACAGGTCACAAACTATTTAACTATTACCAAAAGATCGTGCCACATGGGTTTGAGGGTGGAAATAGGCATACCTTTATCACATGAAACAACCTTTCGTGATACGAAAATTAATGGCCACGGCACCTCGTCGACTTTGGATTTTTTAAACCACCTTTCCCCTATAGCCGTCAATCCTGTAGTAGAGCTTATGAATTCTTCATTCAGCTCGATTTGTATGTCACCGACTTTATCTCTGCACCTGTCAAAGGTGAGGGCGAATTGTTGGGAAACCGAAAGGTTAAAACCCTCGAACCTCTGTATAAACACCAGCCAACCACTGTTTTCTAAATCCTTACGGGCATTGTCGAATAGTAACAGAGTTTGGCTACCATTTGGCTCTATGCACACCACCGGTGCCATAGACAGGAGCACATGGTGAGTAGGTGAATGGGCTGGGGTTTGAACAGAGTATACGCAGAGGCAGAAAGTTCAAAGGCTTACCCAAAAACACCGGGGGTGACCCGGGATAGGGGAAAAACATTAATGACCGAATGTGCGAAGGTGGTGGAATTAGCTCAGCCCATGCACAATAGTCATTTCCACAGTACAACCGACGATGCATAAATTGTTCAAACCACTATGCATATGTCAAAAATTATTCCATTCAAACAATCGATGAAATGTATGATAAGTGGACCAAAAATTTGCGCAAGCAATAATATTAGCATAGTTTTTAAAACCAAAACAATGACTCGAAATCAACACCAAGGGTTCGATCATGTGAAATATGTGTTGTATGAAATGATCACACCAAGGATATAACCACAAYGTCAATGTGTTTTCATGAAACCAATGTGTCAAATAAATTGATGAAAGAACATAGAAATCAAAGCCACCAATGTATCAAAAACTCGAACATAAGAATATCATCACAGTCTTATAAAAAATGAAGTCTTATTAACAATTAAAGAATGCCAAATGAGTAACGATCTTGATATCTTGCCAATTGTGTGACTATAATTAAATTGGAAACGAAATGGACACATAGACAAGAGTAACCAAAATAATCCAGTGACGATTTCATTGTGACTTCGAAAACAAAGTTTTCATGCTTGTAGTCGTGAAAACGAGAACAAAGGTAAGTGTGCAAATCCACGAAATAATAGTGTCGTTTCATTGAAATATTGTGATGCAAATAAAGGGTTGTGAAACACTAGTGTAGGCAGCTTATAAAGACAGTATTAAAACATGAATTGGCTGCCAACAATGGAAACACACTGGTAGAAGCAGTTATCTCTGCCAAAAGAGCAATTTCAGATTATGATCGTAAGAAAAATTCTAACTCAAAAATAACATCTAGAAAATCGTGTAAACATCATCATTAATCAAATATTCCAACAGTGTTTAAAGGATGAAAACTCATAATAGTCTTAAGACAAGTGAGCCCCGATATTAAAGATAAAATCTCCAATACTGTTGACAGAGCCACTGCTGCCAGCAGGCATCCATAGCCTCGACAAGGTTGCCATTTAACCCACTCTGACATCCGTATCCTTCCCAAAAGTTCCAGATCAGAATAAAGGACATTTTAAGGTCAAGAGGTTTCATATTTACGAATTTTCATATACCCAACATTGCTTTTCTTCCAGCGGGTCTGTTCAGTACCCCAGCGATGTTCAGTTCCCCAGCGAAGTTGTCTTGGCATCATGCATGCATTTACCTGCTGCCAGCAGACCTGTTCAACATCTCGACGGGTTTACAAGCACTTCCCACAGCTCTTTTATTGATTTTTTTTTTTTTTTTAAAGATATATAGTCGAGCGGGGTGACGCTGAAAATTATGATATTTTAACATATTTTTTCAAACCTCAGCAGAATTTTTTTTTTTTTTTGAACTATCCTTTATTAAGATCCAGAGATGGTTTATTTACAAAACCAACTTTCTAAGGCATGGAGGACATCTTCTGAGTCATTCCCTTAAGGAATAGGGACAGCGTAAAAATATAATAGATGATCACAACAGGATTTACTTATAGATCAAAATCAGTTAACTTCTTTCAAACAAGAGTCTTTGCCAACATTTGTAAATTTTAGAAGCATATAATTGATGTTTATACAATTTTTTAGTAGTCATTTCAGTGAAGGAATTTTCTGTTTTCTTTGTCCAAATAGCTCAGCATGCAGGTATGTGTATTTCTAAGAACAAAAACTGATAAGCGCAAAAGAGAAATCAAAACCAAAACAGCAAAGAAAAAGCAAACAAAAGAAAAATATGTACATAGTATACAAAGAGTTGTCATCAAGAAAAATATCTTTTCAGGGCTTGGCTATTCACCGGATAGGTGTCAGGCTTCCCTTCTAGATTCTGCAATCGGAAAGAGCTGGGACCCAACTTCTCAGCAACTAAAAATGGTCCAAGCCATAAATTCTGAAATTTCGTGTGCTCTCCCTTTCCCTCATGCGGTTTGTCCCATTTCAAAACGAGGTCACCTACTTCGAAGTTCCTATCAGAGGCAAAGTTAGAATCGAACCATCTTTTGACTACTAGTTGATGTTGATCTAACTTACGTTTAGCTTGGGCTCTTACCTCTTCTGGCTTCATCAAAGCATTAATTTGGTTTTCCAAAGGGGGGCAATCTTTTTCTTGAATTTTCTATGATAACTGTAGTGAAGGGACAAGAATATGTGGTGGCATAATTGCTTATCTGCCATAAACAAGAAAGAAAGGAGAGTTACCTATAGCAGCTTTTGGGGTTACCCTATCAGCCCAAATCGCGTTTAACAGTACATTATGCCATTTTTTGTGATTTTCAGGGACCGTTCTCTTGATGATTTTAATCAAGTTCTTGTTTGTTGATTCTGCCAATCCGTTGCCTTGGGGGTAATAGCTAGCAGAATACTTCAATTTAATTCCTTTTTCTACAGCAAACTCACTCATCTCAAGAGACGAAAAGTAAGAAGCGTTATCAAATACTAAACAGTCAGGGATACCAAAACGAGTGATAATATTCGAATTTAAAAAGGCAATTATATGACTGATATTCACAGTTCTTAATGCGGTAGATTCAGACCACCTGGTGAAGTAATTTGTGGCTGTTATGATAAACTTATGTTGCTGAGAGGATGGAGGGTTGATTGGACCTATGATATCAAGGCCCCACTGCTGAAAAGGAGAGTCTACCGAAACAGGCTGCAAAGGAAAGGCTAGTTTCTGTAACCGCCCTGATGCTTTTTGAAAAATAGTACACTTACAACACAAGGCATGGGCATCTCTAAAAAACATGGGATAGTAATAACCGGCTCTCAAAACCTTATGAGAAGTGGTTTCACCACCAAAATGACCACCAGCTTCTCCTGCATGCAACTCTAGTAAGACTTTTTCTGCTTCGTCTTTCTCAAGACAACGCATCAGTACGCCATCAAAATTTTGACAAAACAGAATACCATTAACCAAATGAAAGGATGTAGACTTTAATCTCAATGCTCTTCTTTTAGCGGGATCCAGGTGACGGGGGGCTGACCCATGTTCAAGACAGAATTTTATATCTTCATACCATGGACTGATAGAGTTTTGTGCACAACAGATTGCATTTTGATAGTGTTATCCTAGGCTTGACATATCGTTTTCTTCTTGCTGTCCTGCTGCTGAATCAGCAACTAACTTGCATAACCCTTGGCCTCTCACTATATGAGCTGGGGTAATTTCTATGTCGTATTCATGCAAGGAGGTGACCCAGTTAGCCCTCTTTTAGTTCTTTCTGCACTAACAGGTTCCTAACTGTTGGGTACAGGACAATGATCTTTGTCCTGGATTTCAAAAGATAAGACCAGAAGTGTTTGACTTCTTTGAAAACAGCGTAGGCTTGCTGATCTACTGTTGGGTAATTAAGTTCAGTGATTTTGAAAGCAGAGCTCATAAAGGCAATGGGTACTTCATTGTTTTCAACATTCTTTTGAGTTAGGACCGCAGCATAGGAACGGTCAAAAGCAAAAGTGTAAAGTGTGAAGTCTTGGGAAAAGTCAGGGCTCATGAGAGAGGGAGCATCTATTATGGCCTTCTTTATTGCATTAAAATCTTGATTTTCTAAGGGTCCCCAATGATATTGGGCATCTTTCTTAATTAGATTCTGTAAACGTCTGACCATTTCGGAGAAACTGGGGACGAATCTCCTAACAAAGTTTATCTAGCCTAAGAAAGACTGCATGGACTTTTTGGAAGTAGGAGGGGGAAGTTTTGAGATGAATTGAGTCCTTTCGGGGTCGATAATAATCCCTTTGCTTGACACAATAAATCCTAAGAGTTTACCTTGTTCTACTGTGAAGATGAATTTTTTAGGATTCAAGGAAATGTTGTATTTACGACATCGATGTAAAACGGCTCGTAAATGAGCTAGATGATCGGTTTTGTTTTTAGAAAATACAGTGACATCATCTAAGTAAACTACGATGGACTAATTGATTAAGCCTTGGAAAGCAATTTCCATCGCTCTCTGGAAAGTGGCACCAGCATTAATCAATCCAAAGGGCATTTTCCTATAAGCATAGGTGCCCCATGGGGTGCGGAAGGTAATTTTAAGTTGGTCTGGAGGAGACATCAGGACTTGGTTGTACCCTGAAAAACCATCCAGTAAGGATAGCCTCTCAGAACTAGATACCTGTTGAAGGATCTGTTCCATGGGCGGGACAGGGTAGTTGTCTTTATGAGATGCTCTATTAAGGTTTCGGAAATCGACGCATAGTCGAATTTCCCCACTTTTCTTCCGAACATGGACAAGGTTAGAAACCCATTGAGTGTGCCTAACAGGGAAAATTATCTTAGCATTCAAGATTTTATTTAATTCTTTTTTGATGGTCGGTTCAAGCTTAGGGTGCATTTTTCTCATTTTTTGTTGAAAGGGTGAGGTTTGGGGTTTCATAGGAATGACGTGTTGTATGATGTTAGGGTCAAAAGTTTTAAGGTCATCATACGTCCATGCAAATACATCTTTAAATTCTTTGAACAATTTAATAAATGCATTTTTTTCTTGTTCAGAACACCCTACCCCCATATTAATGCACTGTGGATTCTCCTTAGTTCCTAAGTTTACTTTTTCATATGATAATGAGGAACTATTGGTTTTACAGTTGACCTCTTTTTTGAATTTATCTTGAAGATCATAAAATTTCTCTAATCTAACTACAGATTTAGGGATTGAATTTACCATGTCCGATGAAGATTCAGGAGTTCTTGGATCTGGTATTACCATGAAATATCACAAATTGTCATCATGAGTGCATTCGTCGATCACCGCACCTTAAAAAGTTTCTTCCATATGCAGGAAGCTAATAATCTGTTGGTCGTCGTCGAAGACTCTCCAGTTCATGATGTTGTCGGGAACGGATGGCTTGAACAACATTTCGACGGAGAATGCATCTGGGGACAAGCCTTCTGCAGGAAAGAGTTTAGAAGCTATGTTAGCTAATAGATCTACTTCAGAATTATTCAATCTAGGAATAGAATTTATATTGAAAGCGGAAAAATTATTCATTAAATTCCATACCTCGTATTGGTAGATTTTAAGATGCAGAGACAGACAGTGGATAGAATCTCTTACCTGTCTAACCACGATTTCGGAATCGCCTAAAACGCCAGAATTTGAATGTTCATGTCTAAATCTTTTCTGGGACCCTATAGTAAAGCCTCATATGCTGTGTTATTAGTACATTCAAATTATAGCCTACATGCAATCAATTTTTTATTACCTGTCGGATCGATAATAACGCAGCCTGCACCATCTCCTTCTTTGGACTTTGACCCGTAAAAATAAAGAGACCAAATTTGATTTTTATCGGGTGCATGAGACCATTGTGTAGAGGTTGTTGGTTGCACATATGCTACAATCTCGGACTGTTGTTCTAGGTTGGTGATAGTTGAAGCCTCGGCCATGAAATTGTCGAAAAAGATATCCATCCCTTCTATTTCGGGTGAATCGACAAAGGGTGTAAATGGTTCATTGGGATCGTTCAAATCTGTGGCCATGAACTTAAGGTAGCGTTCATGATTTACCTTGATCTTGTTGGGCTTGTCGTTCTCTGGAATCCATAGGTGAGACCAATCTTTCATGAAGTAGCCATGTAGCTACTCCGACCAGTCCCTGCTTAAAAACATACCATACACTTCTGGAATATCCACAACAATAATATCAATGACTTGATGAACTTTGGGGTTAGACGATAATCTTATAAGCACATTCCTTAATTCGCCTACAACTTTAACATTAGTTCGATCAAGCTGGATGATTTTTAAAGTGGATGGTTCAACTTCAACGTTAATCTTATGACACGCAGACCATGGCATCACATTGGATGACGCTCCTGAGTCTACCATACAATTGTGCATGTTTCTATTAAATATTTCGAAAGTTAACAAAAATGGAGGTACATTTCTGCGAGTACTAAGGGTGGTAGTTTGTGGATTTTTGCTCGCAGTTTCTAAAGCTACTTTATCTACATTATTTACAGGAAGGCTTCCTTTGTCTTGAGGATCAAGATTATTTTTAGTGGAATTCTTCTGAGGAACTTTGTTCAGAACAACCTTGTTACTGCTTGAATTGCCATTTTTACCATTCTCTGCGATATTCTATAACATTTTTTGTAGCAGGAATGGAAATTTCAATAACTCATAAACATAAATGTTAGCCCTTAAATTTTTAAGATCTTCAACTAAATCATAATATAAGTTGGGGTTTACATGACTCTGTTTAGTCTCAGCTGGCTTAGATTGCTTTGGAGGCAAAGTCGTAGTGTTTTCGGAAGAAGGATTGTTTGTTGTCTTACTCCTAGTATTATAGGGATGTACTGTCTCGAAGTTATGTTGAAAGATGCTATCCGAGAAGTGTTCAAAAATATTTGGAGAAAACTCTTCTTCTTGAACTGTCTCTTGTTCAACTACCTCCTTAGGAATCTCAGGAGGTGTCACGTTATCATGGGCTTCTAGAATTGTTTGAAGGGCGTATTGCAGACTTTCTAGATTAAGGCCCTCAGTATTTGGATTAGGTCGGTTGGTTGGGAAAGGCTTCCTGAACGGGGGCGTGAAAGGCCCTTTTCTCGACGAAGCTTCTTCGGTTGTCCTTTTCAAGTCTATAACTTGATTCGACAGTTTTTGAACAACTTTATCTAAGTTTTCTAAATTAGAGTTGTCATGTTGTGTTTTACTTTGAGTAGGTCCAGGGAGGATTTCGATCTTCTTTTTGGAAGATAAACTAGTTTTTGTTTCGTTGCTAGTAGAGTCTTTTAGACTAAGTATGTCCTTTTCAATCTGGTTGGCCTCCTCGAAGGCCTCTAATAATGTGGCTTTCTTAGATCATTTAACCCAAATGGATATACTTTGATGCAAGGCCTTAGTATAGTATGCTATGATAAGATTCTCGACAGGCATAGAATCTGTAGGGATTCGGTTCTTAAGTGTTAAAAATATTTGATTAAAGCCTTTAACTTTCTCTTTTAGGTTCATTCTTAAGTTAGAAAGGTCCGTGACTAGGACTTCTGGAGGCTTACCGTCTCCGAACTTTTCCAAAAAGGAAGACTCGAATTTTTCCCAAGACAAGATGGTATGGGGTTGTTGGGCAAAGTACCATGTAGATGCATTGCCCTCAAAAGTGTAGGGGAACAACCTATAGACTACGTCTTCATGCTATACATTGCGGAGTCTTATGGCTAACATAAAAATTTTAATGTGGTCTTCAGCGATCTGTTTAGAGTTAGGGTCAAACTTGGGAAGCCACTTCTCCGGATGTTTGGGTAAGGGATGTTGATCTCTAGGTATGATTACTGCATCCTGGTCGAGCCAAGGTCTAGCAGGATTGTTCTTATTGGACATTGGTGTAGTTGGTGTGGAAGGATGAGAAGGGGAACTTCCTTCGTCAGAAGAATCTTCTCCCGAAGAAGAAGGGGATGATGGAGGTGGTGAGGGAGATATTCCAGACCCTCCTGCAGTAGGAGTGAGGATTATATCTGTAGGGTTGACAGTGAGGTTAGTGCCTATGAGTTGTTCTCTGATATCAGATAAATCCAAAGGTTGGTCCAAAGGTCGATTTTCTTGCCTCAAATGGGCTAAGGCACTATGTGTTCTTATGAGAGATTGGCAGACAATCTCTTGTATGTCACCACCTGTAGGATTTGGGGTCGCTGGATCAACTGTGATCCGTGGATCGTTGTTTGATGTGGTTGTTGTTTGAGGGGGAATGTTGTCATTCGAATGAATTCTTGTCACTATAGGTGAGTGGTTAGGTGGTGGAGGAGTCTTACGACCACCTTGTGCCATTAATAAATTGCAGGCCCTCCTTCTAGCGCCATTTGTTGACAGGCGAAAATGAACACTCGCCAACTGGAAGAGTGGATCCGGTCCGGGGTTGTCTAAATAACCCAAGTCATTAGGGATAACCCACCCTGACGTGTTTAGCGGCTCCGTTGGACGATCTAGGTCCTAGGAAAACAAATAAAAACTATACTATAGAACTAATCTAAATAAAAACAATAATTAAAACTAACTAAATAATAAACCTAAAATACATATATACAATCTATTACCTAAATTATACAACTATAATTTCATAAACTTAAAAGTTCAATTACCAACAGAATCAGATCCAATTACAAATATACAATATTTACAGATTACAAATTTAAATGAAAACCTGCAAAAGTCATTTGTAATCTATCCTAAGACAGGGAAACTATTGTTTTTTTATTTTTATAATTTTACAAAAAGAAATTGAATAAAAACTACCTAAGCTAAACAACTAAAATAATAAGTCTAACTACTAATCTGAACTACACATATATCTATCTAAACTACTTATATTACACTAACGAATTAACTATCAAATGACAATAACAAACTGACCTGAAGTAACGCTTCAGGCTCGTCCTGTATGTAGTAATTGATTCAGTTGTTTGGTGGGAGGAAACCCGCACCAGATTCTCCACGAGCTTCTCGTAAACGGGAAGTTGTTGTTCTCTTCAGATATAATTACAGGACAAACAATACATAAAAAATTACAGCAATCTTATAATTTACAAATCATAGCAGTCAGATAAATCCTTGTGCAAAATTTGTACAAATCAACTCAATTAATGAAAAAGATAAACCTGTATTCATTAAATTGAAATAGAGTAATTGTTGTATTTTTTTAAATCAGAGAGATCAAATATGGATAACACATTAAATTAAATCACATCAATATGCAATGAATTACGATAGCTAAAGTAGTCTATAATCGACTGCAAACTGACATGAATAAAACCTGAAACAAAAGCTTGATATATTGAAAGCGAAAGTTGTTGCAAGACATCAACTTTCATCTCAGTCTGAATCATAAATCCATAATCTGGTTCTCCCAACAGTGATGATGATGGGTCCATTACAAAAAATAACAAGTATTTAAAGACTTCCCACAGGGTAAAACATCCCTGTGGGAATTATCAAATCAGTTTACAAAAATCTAGATATAATCTCCCAAATCTGACTAAAGCTAACAACCTATAACAAGACTGTATCACTAAAACATCTCTCAAACTGCCACAACATGCCAATTGGTCATTGAAATTCGTATGCACCTGAAAGTGGACAAGAATAGACAAGTTTAGGTGATATTTTATTGGTAAAATTAACAAAA
>JZKD02S1881468.1:0-11474 GCA_000966675.3 Picea glauca | reverse complement strand
CTTGGGTTGAGGCAAGAACATTCGTCACCCTACTACCCACAAATGAATGGTCAGGTGGAAGCTATGAATAAGTCCCTTAATACTATTTTACAATGAACAATCAATTCGACCAAGTCAAACTAGCATTTGATGTTGTACTTCACGTTATGATCCTATCGAACGTCTGTTAAGACTAAAACTGGTTTCTCACCTTTTCAACTCGTTTATGGGTTGGAAGCAGTCTTGCCTATAGAGTGCCATATCCCATCTCTAAAATTGGCAGTACAGTTATTGCCAGGCACTTCACCGTTTGAAGAGCGTTTATTCTATCTCGAGCAGCTTGATGATCAGCATCGTGATCTAGCCTTGGCTAATGAGGCTCACAAACAAAAATTCAAGTGTCAATATGATAGATCTGTTCATTCTTGGATTTTCTCTGAAGGTGACCTTGTCCTAGTCTATGACCAAGATAAGGATTCCCTGGGGGTAGTCAAGTTCAAACCCATGTAGTTCAGACCTTTCATCGTGAAGGAGATTCTAAAGAAGGATGCTTATCGTCTGGTGGACTTTGAGGGAAATCCATTGGTGGAGCCTAGAAATGGGCACTACCTCAAGAAGTATTACTCATAGGTTGGTCACCTTGGGTGACTTATTGTACATATGTATAGTTCTTATACATTTTCTTCTTAGTTTTTTGTCTTTTTGGGTCTTATGGACGTGTCATTTTTGATATCATATTTTTCACCATGGCAGATGTCAAGTGCATCAAAGGTGTTCGTTGGGTTTGCGGGCAATGCTATCTGACACACTCGGAGACTTCCTTCCGCAACTTGGGTGATTTTCACACCTCAGGGCCAATTGTTATCTTTAGGAGGTATCTATTTAGGTTACTCCACAAACAATGTCGCCAAATACATTGCAGTCTTAGAGTTTCTTCATGACGCTTTGTCACATGGTAACTCACCTCCGGGTCTACTTAGATGCTCAGCTGGTTGTGTCCCAGTTAAATGGGGTTTACCATGTTTACAATCCTACTCTACACTGACGGTTCGTTATAGTACGTCTCTTAAAATGAAGCTTTGATTACATTACGTATATCCATGTTCCTAGGAGATTGAATCAAATCACATATACTCTAGCTAATCATTTATTAGATTGGCATATTGCACACATGTAAGGAAAATCACACACACACACATGTAAATACTTTTGTAAAATAGATGTAATCCATAAGACGTAAAAAGATGTAAATATGCATATATATATATCAAAAATATCATAGTACATGGGTGGGTGCAAGCACCTACAAAATCTTTCCAGTAAGAGTCACGTGGCTTATGCCCTTAAAAATATACAAAAAGAGCCATCGGCACGTAAGTAGTCCAACCTAGCTAAGGGAGGGGCTTGTTGGCCCTGCTATAGTGAACAATGACATTTTAAAAATGTCAGACGAGCTATACCTAGGTCCATGGCACCCCAACAACATGAGGTTGCATCGACGATAGGAGATCCTCGATCTGCGCCATAGGGACTATATGAGTGAGCACAATGAGGTTCCTCTCCACCCGTCTCAATACTCTCTCAGCCTCTCCGACTGGAGGCCCCCTGCTACTGCTGGTGGTCCGGTAGCTATGGTAGGTCCTGCCTTTGGTTGAGGACGCTACCTAGTCCTCAAGAAGTCTGTTGGACGCACTAGTCCCACATCTATACATAACAGATACATAGTTGTCAGATACTCTAGTACACATAAAAATGATATATATAAAAAGAAATAAAAATTAAATAACTTTGAAAAACAAGCTTACCTAGCTCTCCTCGCTCCACTCCGGGAGGTACAGGCATGTCAGGATCTCTAGAAAAGTTGATCTTGGCATAGGGGTATTCCTCTATAGTTGAAATCTTTTGAGACCACCAGTCAAAAAAACTTATCATCAAAAGCCTCGATGATCCTCCCTCCCCTCTGTCGCGGCAACAGCGTTGCCCATCTACATAGTGCTGGGAGAGGTGCCCTCGTATTGTCTCTCGAGGACTAAGATTGGGTACCCTCTCAAAGAAAAAGGAACATAAAACAATTCCAAACCCAAAGTTTTGGTGTTCCTGTATCGGACACTCTGTTAGCTATCTCTTCATGCAATCTATCATGGTTGTGCTTCAGTGAAAAATTTTTGCATTTAAGCACTGTACGAAACAATGCATGTGTGCCCGAGAAGCCTGATGTAAATCCATGGATCCAGTGATCTACCCAATGAGAAGAAATATCACTTTCAATGATAGGTTGTTGATATTATGTATAGGTACCTGAGAACCTACTTTCTCAATACCAACCTCGCAATGGAGTCCAATCAACTCCTCAATGTTGTGAGGCCCCGAGGGGAAAGTACAGAAGTTGACAGGATCCCCTCCCCTCGAGAGACCAATCAGGAAGTAAATGTATTCAGTTGTTGGATTCAACGACTTCCCCTCGAGAACAAATGCCTCTGCGTCAGGATGCCAACAATCTATCAAAACATTCAACAACCTAGGTTGAGCCCTCATAAACGGACACTGGAATAACTTTAACAACCTACATTGTGATAAAACAGTGATAGCAACACGGTCTTCTGAGACCAAAAAATCAATGTCCTCATGATCCTTCTCTCTCTAATGAATGTACATCCTACAAAATGACAAAGTCATGGGGACTTAACTCTTGCCTTTTTATTTTTACTTTTCACTTGTTGGGGGGTGTACGAAGGCTGTCTTGGCGACAGTCGTGTGTGTACACAAGAAAATCATATTTTTCCCTCATGCACATGCGGCCTGTGCTTGAACATCCTGCGTACATGCAGGGCCAACCTCTTTAAAGGTCGGTGCCCCCCAAAAAAACAAAAATAAATGAAAAAAAGGAAGAATGAAAGGCAGGAGGAGCTAGTTTGTACTTACTTGGTCCAAGTGAAAGTTAGTTTCATCCATTGAAGCTCTCGGAATCAACTCTTTTGACAAAGGGGTGTTTTTTTATTTCTTGTCAAATCTCAAATTACAATGGTGATAATGAGCTGCCAACTTCTATTTATAGACTTTTTGGTCCATTTTTGTCATTTTTGGACCCTTTTGTCATTTTTTCTAGCTTGAAAATCATTTAGTATGGTTCTTGAATTTCTTCGGGGATGTTACAATACATGTTACTTTGGGTATTTGGAAACATTTTGAGAGTTGGGTCATTTTTAAAGGTCTTTTGGTAAAAAGTCATTTTCCCAACTTTGTGCATGTAAGATAGGATTCCACCTCCACTTTTGCACCTCGTTGTCTTTTTTGCTTTGCCATAGGTTCGATCCCACCGAAATGCGACACGAAACCCTCACTCATGCTCTAGAAGTGTCGTAATTTAGTGGTAGAGCCTACCTTCACATGTATGCCCTAGGTAGATCCTGGTTGCATTTTTGGTGTCCATGTCATCGCTAATGATTATAGGCTCGGGAGTCCTTTTTAGTCTTTCCTAATTACGAGTTTGAGCCTCACTTGCATGATTCCTTATCAATTTTTACCTCACCCTTAGGACTCCCCAAACAACGGGTCTTATTTTAATCCGTTTTCAGACCCTCTAAACATGAAAAGATTGTCGAGCGATCTTGTTTCCCTTCACGCTCGCCAAACTAAAATTTGAAGGCATATATGTCCGGTGGTTGTTTACCCCTTTTTCGATCTGGATGGTCATTTGTACGAACAAAGGTATACTCTAGAATCCTTAGTTCTCTAGAAGAGTATTCTCAGGTACAAATTTAACCCTTTTTCAGGCCTGAGGGACTAAATTTACAAAAAAGGAACCCCCGTGGAGTCCATAGTTAAGCTCTTTTCAAACTCTCTAAAATTGAAAAGATTGTCGAGTGACCTTGTTTCTTCACACTAGTTAAATTGGTCAAGAAGAAAATCCCTGACAGAGTCCATAGTTAAGTTATTTTCAGACTCCTTAAATATGAAAAAATTGTCGAGTGATCTTGTCTTTGTCATACTCGTTAAAATGGTTTTGAATAGACATATGTTCAGTGCTAGTTTACCCCTTTTTTGAGCCGACTAGACTACCTTCGAAAAAGGTACCCCAGTGGAGTCTCCTTTTACGCTTTTTCAGACTCTCTAAAAATGAAAAACCATCGAGCTTACCTTCTCTGCGCTCGTTAAAATTACATCGAAGGACGTTATCATTGTGTCTTATTAATCGCATTTGCATCCCTGCGTCTTTGGCCTAATGTCGGCTCCATGTTTCTCTCAACTGAACCATCTAAAGCATGATTTATATGCAAGCCTTGTATCACTTTGCCTCTGTGTCTTGACACCTTGACCCATGGAGGATGTTTCTTGAGTGTCCTTTTCCTGCATATGTCCCCTTGCTCTGAGCATCAGTGTGTTCCTTGCACTTGGAACTAGTATGTCTGCGACACTCGTTCCTCCTTTGTAATGTATCATTCTTTTCTTCTTTTTCAAGCTTTCCAAAATTATTCAAAAAGACAAAAAAAACAAATATACCCCAAAAAGAGGAAGGGAAAAGTATTTTCTTTTTTTTTACAGCACAATGAGTCACCCTTGGAAAAAGCACATCCTTTCATTTGTTCGTCAAGCCCTAGGATTCAATATGACCTTAGGAAGTTGTTCTCACTACATAGAGTTGTGTCCTCCTCCATTTGGTTACCCTTCCAAACATATTGAGAATTCGTGTTGCCTCCTACATCGTAAACTTATGTCAATTCCATGTTGCCTGAGTCTCATCTTTTGTCGTTCTTTCATCCAAGGGAAGTTTTACTAAAACTTGAGTTGGACTTCTACAGTTTGTCTCTTGTCCTCATGCGCGGCCACCCCAAAATTCAAATCAATTCCTTGCTCAAAATCAATGAAGTTCTCCACCTAATCACCAAGATCCTCTTGTCTTTTCCCGACAAGTCATTGAAGACCTCTGGGTAGTGAAGTCATACACTGACATTACACTCCTACCCGAGTTTTGAAGATTTTGAAGTTGTTGCTCGAGCTCTGAAGACCTCATCTCTAGCCATCAGGAATCATTGGCTTCTTGAAGATGGATACTATACATGTATATCTTTTGATTTTGAGATGTATATCAATTGTGTACTTCTCGCGTCTACACTTTATATAGTTATATGGCATGGATCTGCAGTGTATTTGATTGGCAGCCATGATTTTGTTTCATCCCGAGCATGGGTATGCCCACCTTGGTGAGACAAATTGTTATTTTGCAGATGGAACCTCCTAAACTCTGGTCCCTAGGCTCACTCGCTTCGAACATTGGTGAATATTTGTAATGTATTTAGGCCATCAAATTCTCTTCTAACCTCACACATTAGGGGGCATCTCTTATATCCCTAAACTACACCAAACATGCATACCTGGCATTAGGCCATTTTACTTGCAATCTTTTCCAATCCATCACTGAACAACTCTTGTAAAAAACATTGTTTTAAAGGTGTATGTTCCCTACACCACTATTTCCCGTGTACACATGCTTGCTACATCACTACAACTCGCTTACACTCACAAAAAATTGTGAAAAATGAAAATTGAAAAGGGATACGAGTTTTTGGGACGTTACTTATTCAGTTGACCACCCATAGACAGTGACCCCAACTGTTACTATCTCTTTTTGCCTATAAAAGAAGGTGTTGGGTCCCCATTCCAAGAAGAAGCATGAGAGCATAGAAACTCTGCCTATTTCAATATTCCCCCTTTCCCCAATATTTGGCAACCACATTTTGAGTTTGAGCCAAATTCCTTCTTCCTCCTTTACAAATCCTTGCCATTTCCCTAGAGAGAGCTGAAGAAGAGAAGAATATGTGGAATAATTTGGTGCATTAGTAAAGAGGAGCCCAGGACCAAGTTCATGGAGCAGTTTCGGTCTCATGTTGTAAATGAATTTTGTGAGATTAATATAAAGAAACACTTTTTCCGTCCTGCCAAATGATGTCTTCAATATTCGTGATTTTGTTTACATGTATTGGTTATGATGTCTAACCCACTAATCCATATATAGAATGCATGATTGTAGTTTCTTGTTTTTCATTTGGTGGATGAAGGTAAGCCTTGGGAGGAGACTTGTTGTCGAGAAACAACCAAGTGCAAAGGGATCGACACCAGACGTGGAGTTTAAGGTATGCCTATTGGATCCCTATACTTTGTCTTTTATATATGATTGTGGGGTAATATCGGGATAGTTGATCAAAAGTAGGAGAATTTAGACGGTTAGCTCTGCCTGCACTTTAGAACCCTGGTGTATTTCATAGAGGGGTTTTCCCGCTATAGAAATGATGGACACAGTCAAGAAAATACATAAATATTTTCATTGGACACAGGAAGTAGAGAGAAGTTTTAAGTTGTTGAAGGAGAAGATAACTGGACAGTCAATTATGGTTCTGACAAATTTCAGTAAGACATTTCAAGTGAGATGTGACACAAGTGGATTCGCAGTTGGAGCAGTCTTAATCCAAGACAATAGATCGATTGCATACTTCAGTGAGAAGCTGAACAATGCCAATATGAAATATTCCACATATGATAAAGAGTTCGATGCGGTCATACAGGCGCTAAAGAAATGGAGGCACTACTTGGTTCCAAAAGAGTTTGATTTGTATAGTGACAATCACGCTTTACAATTCATAACTCCACAGGAGAAATTGAACCAGAAACATGCGTAACGGGTTGAATTTATGCAGAAGTTTACTTTTGTTATAAATCACATTTATGGAACTACTAACAAGGTTGTTGATGCATTGAGTAGGAAATGTTTGATTCTGCAGGAGTTTCGTGTGAAGACCTTAGGCTTTGATAACGTTAAGGATATGTACATGGATTATTCAGATCTCAGGGATGCTTATGAATCATGTGAGAATCTTGTTCTGAGAGACAAAATCCAATGGATTGAAAACTTAATCCGGGATGGATTATTATTCAAAGGAAATCAGTTGTGTATCGCGAAGAGTTCTACGAGAGAGAATATTCTAAAGGAAAAACATAGTGGAGGATTGGTTGGACATTTCGGCCATGAAAAAACATTTGCACAGCTGAACAGTTTATATTATTAGCCAAGGATGAGGACAGATGTCAAGAAATTTGTCAACAAATGTCGAATTTGCCATCATGCAAAGGGGAAGAGACAAAATACAGGATTACATCAACCATTGTCGGTACCAGAGAGGTTGTGGGACGCGGTAAGCATGGATTTTGTGTTAGGATTTATAAGGACACATAGAGGTTGTGATTCCATATTCGTGGTAGTCGACATATTCTCGAAAATGGCACATTTAATTCCATGTCATAAAACCAGTGATACAACACACATTTCAAATCTGTTTTTCAAAGAATTTGTTCAACTTCATGGTTTACCCAAGAGTATTGTTTCAGACAGGGATACCAAATTTGTTGTTCATTTCTGGAGGACACTGTGGAAGAAGATGGGGACTAATTTATCTTTTATCTCAGCATATCACCCTCATACGGATGGACAAACTGAGGTAGTGAATCAAAGTTTAGGGGATTTGTTGAGGATTTTAGTAGTTGAACATCACAGTCGTTGGGATCAGATTTTTCCACAAGATGAATTTGCATATAACTATTCACCTAACAGGAGCATGGGACAGAGCCCATTCCAGATAATGTATGAAATGCAGCCGAGAGGAGTATCTGAGTTGAGGGACTTAGAGCAGAGTGAATTCAAAAGTGTTGGACAAGAATAATTTGCAGCAGAGATGCAAGAGCTCCACAGTAAAATTAGAGAGTGGTTAAAGAATTCTAACCAGTAATACAAGCATAAAGCAGATCAACAAAGGAGAGAAATTCAGTTTGAAGTGGGAGATTTAGTCTTAGCACATCTAAGGAAGGAAAGGTTCCCAAAGGGAATGTACAATAAACTAAAGATTAAAAATATAGGGTCGTGTAAGATTTTGAGAAAAATTGAGACAAATGCTTATGAGATAGAATTTCCATATGGGGTAGGAATATCGCCCATATTCAATATAGTCGATATGTATCCTTACAGAGAATAAGAAGCAGGAGGAGAAGAGAATCATAAATAAATTGAGTGGGTCAAACATATGCCTATAGATGAAAAGTCGCAGATGGGAAAGATCATTTAGAAAAGACTTAGCAAAAAGACCCGGAGAAAGACGTATTTTGAGTATCAAGTCAAATGGAAAGGACACTTGATTGAGGATTCCAGTTGGGAAAACAAAGTGAATATCCAAAAACATGGATAGATGGTGCAAGAGATCATGAACAGGAGTTCATGAATTTTTCAGCCAGAGGAGTATGATGCAGGAGCATCATAAGCAAGCCAGCAAAGCAAGCACAAGAACGAAGGACAACTGGATATGCACCAACACATATTTTGAGAACGTTTTAAATTTGAAAGGATAAGACATTAATGAAATATATTGAAAGGATGCATTCACATTTATGTTTTGAGTTGTAATACAGATCTTGAGCGGTTTCTCTCATCTGTTCGTTGGAGGCATTTATTGTATTAAATGTAAAGTAGATGTAGCTTTTATTTCGATTAGATATCTTGGAGTGTAGGAGGGAAAACTCTAGAAATATCCCTCACATGTATTGTAGGATGATTCTCATTGTAATAATTAGAGAGTTGTAGAGAAATAGAATATGAGAGCAGGGAAGAACAAAAGGTTGTATAAGCAAATAGTTGTTTCTATTGAGCCCATGTACAAAAACACTGGAATTAATATAAGGAAGACTTTAATTTAGTTTCATGGTGTTGTGGTGATTATTGTTTGCATCTCTTAATGTTATGTTTATAGTTTTCTTATATGCTCTGTTATGCATTTGTTTCAATGTTGTGTGTATGTATGATTTCATGATTGAATGTATGAACTCTTTGAGAGGGAGAGGCTGAGTTTCAATTGTTTCTCGTCCTGAGAATTCCTACAAGGAGTTCAATGAAATTCCACAAAGAGTGCATTGACAGGTTCTGAGTTTTACCTCAGAAAATATCAGGAGATATATCGTTGTTCTCATACCAGCACAAGTGTGAGTATAGCACAGATCCATGCAAGGAGTGTGCAGGCAGGTTGAAGTCTTATACTTTTACAACCCAAGTGAGGGGTTGAAGGATTTATGTTACAGAGAATGCAGAGAAGAGGAAGATGTCAGATAACCAGAGGTTATCGTGAATGCCACAAGGAGTGCACGCAAAGAACCCTTGGAATTCTTGAGTTTGTAGTAGAAGCCAAGCTCAGAAGGGATAGAGACTTCGAGGGATTCGAAGAAAAGAAGAAGGTTGAAGTCACCTCACAAAGGTTGAACCCATAATAATTGATGCCAAGTCCTTTGGCTTGGAGCCATTGAAAATATGAACAGATGATGGAACTTCTCGAAGGGAGGAATACCAAAATTTCATGAGCCATTGGATCTAGTAGATCAGCGGAAAGGATAAGGTTGATAACCTTTTAGCACTCACAATCCTAGGAGGAATAATATCCATTGGATCTGGATCAATGGGAGTCGTTGATCTCTTAAGTTTGGATCTCGACATTTTGGAAGTCTGGAATTGGAGAATTGTGCTTGTGTTACACAAACAACCTTGATATCATGAAACGTGAAGTCATGATGCCATCGTGACCATCGATTGAGGAGAATGCATAGGATCATCAGATCTGATCTCGGGGAGAGGTCCCACATCTGTTTTTGGGGTTTCATGGATGTGGAGTGTTGGGGTTGTATCATGCCAATACCCCCGAAATCGTGATTCACGAAATACCTTTTCAGATAAAGGTTGTGGTCACATTGGTTGGTCACGTGGGTAAGAGTTCGTGCCTAGTGATTTTTTGCACAGGTGTAGCTCCTAATAAGGACATGTGGTTACAAGTGTGAAGATTCTAGCTGGGAATCGAAGAGCCATTTCATCTCAAGGGGAGATTAAGAATGATCCTTAGACAAGGATGTCAAACAGAACCTGTTGAGGTAGGGGTTTTGCGTCACTTCGGCCACTTTATAGCTCTCTTCACTTCCATAACCCAAACCTTCAAGTTTGGGCCTTCCTACAACCTCTAATGGTCGAATGATTCCTTAGAGATTAATAAGAAGACCTCCTCCTTTATACCCCATATTCCTTAGCAACTTCAAGCCAATTACCTTGGTGTGCCTTTCAAAACATCCAAAAGAAGCATCATCATTAATAAGGGAAGGATTTGAACATGGAGAATTTTTTACCTCCATTCTTGTTTGTGACACTTGGTCATCTTCCTGAAGTTTGGCTAACTACTCCTCTTGGTTGGATGAAGTTGTAGATGAGGCTTATAGGAAACCACCCTAGTTACGTAGTGCCTATTGAGTATCCTCTAATATCTAACAATATGTGCAAGTATCAATATTTTCATAACAAGAAACATAATTGATATAACTGTCATGGCCATAAGTTGGTATGGTCTTGAAGGGAGTTTCTACTTCTCCTGTAGCAGAGCATTCCCCAAATTTCCCCTCCACAGATTGTAGTTGCAGTCATACTTTGCTCTTTTCTTCTTTTGATTCTTGTAGAAACCTCCTCAATTCAGTGTTCTCTACTTGAATTGTTTGGTTGATTTCTTCAATATCACAAAGTCATGCTTGCGTCAATCCTTTTCCCATGGTGATATTCACAATCTGTAAAAATTGGTCATATCAACTCTAATACCACTTGATCCAAGATTTTTTGTGAGATATTTATCTAAAAAAAATTATATGAAGACGATGTTTTACTGATGATTAATTTCATGTGAACATGAGCAAAACTGTCATATATGTGCATGCGTAATTAAATATTTATTGAATCAAGCGAGAATGCAATCAAAACTCACACATAATTTGACACCAATATGTTAACTAAGTTCACCAAACTCTTCTGGCTACATCTTCAGATCCGCTTGGAATACACATAAATTTATTATCCTTCCTTTAACAAGGGTTGAAACCTTCTCAAACAATGTGGCACATGATCCATACAGGGATGAAACCCATAGCAGCCTTCTCTTACACAAAGAAAATAAATCTCTCACATAAGTGACATTTTCTCTAACACTAGAAGGACCAAATTCCTTTCTTACAAGCTCTCTTGAGCTCTCTCTGTCTCCAGCTCCATAAAAGGGATTTATCAAAAGATGACCCTAAATCTTACATGAAGATTTTATATAGTTTCCTTAACTCCATAATTCAAGGAGACAAGATCCACACTTTTAGGATCTAATAACAACTCAAGGATCAAATAAAAAAGAATCTTGAACCAACCTATTAGACTCTTAGGCTCCCCTTGAGACTAGGAAACCACTTGTGATATAATGGGGAATAATCTCAAAAAAACTCATGAGACTTTTAATATCCCCTTGAAACTAGGAAACTAATTGTGAGGTGGATTCTCACACTTAATTTAATTTCCTTTTTACAATTCAAATGAAAAATACATGAGCACATTATGCTCCAAAGTATTAATCATTTATAATTAATTATTTCTCCTTTTACTAAAACTTTAATGA
>JZKD02S1881457.1:20002-40054 GCA_000966675.3 Picea glauca | reverse complement strand
GATTTAATATAAATGATTTTTTTTGTTCCATTAATTATAAAATGAGAGAAGTAAAACAACATAGATACTTACAAATTCCACAATTAATTTTTGATATGCCAACATATACTCACAATCCATATTTAACCCAATGTCAATCAATTCTTCTGATGGCTCTTCTTTGTATGTTAGCACCTGTTTGAAAACATTCAAGGATGGTTGTTGTAAAATAATTTAAAATATACAAAAATGAAATCTTAAGTTGTTATAAGGAAATAACAATTACTCACAAACATTGCTATCAACCCTTTTCTTCCTTGTCATCTTGTTTTATGTGCTGAATGGGTTCCATTTTGTTTTCTTTTCTGCAAGAAAATACTTGAAAAATAATATTTAATGCTAAATTATTTATTTATATGTACCTAATAGAAAAATTCAATGATTTCATACATTTGAAGCACATTGTTGTTGAGATGGCTCCTCCTGCGATGCAATTATGTTCAGTTCTTTAACCATCTCCTTATGCACTTTTTTGGACATTCCTACTAGAATATTTCAGATATCAACTCATTGATCCTTTAGGATTTTCATAATCTTCCTGAAAAAAGCAACATGACAATAAACTATTTTTATATTGATATATGAAAACTAAATATAACAAAATTGATACTAATAAATGAATGCTTTGTAGTAATATATACATATTCTAGAAAAGGCTTTTTAGAAATATTACTTTTTGAATGATTTTTTGTTATTGTTGTGTGTTTTTGCTATTGCAAGTCTAACAGTTCTCATTGGTCATTGCTCTAGTTTAGATATAACATGGTTCTTGGAATCATTGGATTGATTTTTGTATTGTAAGTGGAAATTATGTCTATACGTTCATTCCACTATATCCCTCATAGTTTTGTAAAAAAAAATCCCCTTTTCATTAACCTCTAGCACCTCTCGAGATGAGCTAATGACCAATTCATCATCATTTACATATTCTATAATTTTTATTTTCTTAGATGACATTTCGTTCCTTCAATGTTGGTCTCTATAGAACATTAAACATATGTGAATTAATAGATTGTTTGAAACATGTTATCTAATATTCTTAAGTATATTATTAATGAAAATTCAAAAAAGAACTCATATTGAATAGTATTTTTTCATTCACTTGATTCATCATTTTGCAATTTTTCCATCAAGATTTTACGCTCTTCTACAGTTAGATCACAAAGAATCTTATCGACCTTCCTCATTTTGTGGGTCTGCATGATACACACTAACCAATACATATTAATTAAACTTACATATAGTTCAAACATATTAATTGTGTATAGAATTTACGAAGAACTTGCCTTTTTATTTTCTGTTTTGGATGTTTTATCATTGTGTCGATCAGAATTTTTGTTACTTGAACTATTCTCACACATTGTTTTTATCAATATACAACCTGTACCATTCAATACAAAAGATATTAAATATATTTTATAAATAAATCACATAATTTTCAGGTAAAAAAAAAAATTATGGTTTCCAGTGCGCTTTAATCATATGAAAGCATCGATGCGTTCGATATAGGAAACACACCGATAGGAAAAAAAAAAAATTGAAAATACTTTGAATTACAACTGTGTGATATGTATCAATAACAACATCGCACCTAGAGTAAAAAACGGAAACAAAAAAAATACCATGAAAAAAAAAATAACCGAAAAAAAATTATACACCAATGAACGATTTTTTTTTTTAAGTTATGTTACAGTGTTTCTGGTCCACTTTATCAGTAAGCACACCGGTGCGTTATAGTCAAATAGATGCACCGATAACCAAAAACCATTAAAAAAAAATGTGACAGGGCCGACAGGGTTTGGATTCGATGCAATAAGTGGTCCCCTTGTTTCACATGCCAAACACCTTATATATAGAAACAAAAACCCATTAAATCTAAAATGCATAAAATGAAAAACCCTAATTGTGAAGTGATAGAAGGAGTTAAACCTAAGGTGAAATTTTGTAGTCACATAAGCAAGAAGAAGCAAGGTCTTAAGGTAAGTATGATTTTTTTTTTTTTTTGAATTTTAATTAAATCTAAACAGGGATACAAATTGTAAAAAAAATTATTATTAAAATCAACAGTAAATTTTAAAATTTTTACAATGTAGGGTTTTGAGTGAATCACAAAACCCTTTAAATTATGATCTTATGAATAATTAGGTTGCTCCAAAATGGTTTTGAGTGAATCACCATACCCTTCAAATTTTGATCTTCTGAATAATTTTGTTATTCGAAAGTATTTTGCTGCTCCATAGTGCTCGTCAATATGTCTCTCTTGCAAATCTCTCCCCTGTAAATTTTGACAAAATAATGTGATAGTGAATAGATTAATATTATTTAAAGGAATTTATGAAAAGGGTTTTGAGTGAATCACCATACCCTTCAAATTCTGATCTTCTAAATAATTATGTTGTTCCAAAGTATTATGTTGCTCCACAGTGCTCCCCGATATGTTTCTCTTGCAAATCTCTCCCCTTTAAATTTTGGCAAAATAATAAAATAGTGAATAGCTTCTTACAATTTAAAGGAATTTATGAAATTAGATTTTCAAAAAATAAATTCCCGCTCATTTTTCAATTGTAAAAAAACAAAGATTTTTTTTTTTTTTTTNTTTTAAGTTTTTCGAAACACCGGTGTGTTTATTAATATAACGTACTGGTGCATTTGTTTATTCAATGCATCGGTGCACTAAATATTTTTGGAGCACCGATATCATACAATTATTTTTTATTTATTTGAAATCTTGAGAACCGATGCGATTAGTAATTAAATACCTCAATGTTTTGTATTGTTATAGACGCATCAATGCATTTTATTTAAATAAGCACATCGTTATGCTTTAAAAGTTATCTGAATTTTTATTTTCTCATAACACAATATATTCATCTTAAATTATTTTTTAGGATGCATCCACATAACTTGCAATACTTCATAGTATATATTTTTCGCTTAAAGTCTCATTATTCTTAAAAAATTATTGTTGATTTTGTTCAAATGCAGGGAGAAAAGATTATAATATCAAATGGTCAATTMTTCAAATTTCAGCCCATTCCATATTKCTCAAAGTCCATYGCAGAGTYYTCCATTTCCATCTYMARTAAGTTCATATTTTATTTATGTWTCRATTATCTAATTRAATTTATTWTTTYATTCATGTCAATCTGAATAAATATGTATCCAAATTTTCAAKATCTGATTCAGAATCGAGTTMAGATGTAGAAAATATTTCACCAGTTCAAAAAYGTYARAATATCTTATCAGGATAAAMATACCACAAACAATTAGTAGATGAAAATGGACAGTTGYTTTACCCTGCCAATTGTAACATGCCATCTTCCAAACGYGATCCTGGGTTAGCGATGGTAATAATTGTTTGGTATAATGTAATTTGAACAAACCAATTKCATTGTGCTTACTAATATCATYGATSTACTAATGTTCAATATTTTTGAAATTAGGATTTTGATGATGAGTGACCTACCTATCATCTTCCATTGCACCCCACTACAATTTCAAATYGAGAGAAGGCTAYAWTAAGAGCACACCTTGKAGAGGAAGCATACCAGGAATGGTTGAATCAACCACCTATTCAATTCTCGCTACATCCAGATTCATCAATTAAGAATGACTACAACAATAGTAGTTCTTCACAAGTTGGCAATGGATTCAATCAAATATAGGTTGGTATGGATGATTATTTATGGGATACTACTTCCATGGAGACAATATTGTTAGATGTATTCCAAAACGATGAGCTAGGGGATGATGCTCATATCACTGATACAGTTTTTGAAAGCTTGAAATCTGCTTCCACCACCCCTCTCTTTGGACCTAGCCAGTCAAATTCTACCCAGTTGGAGACAATAATGTTACTGTACAACTTGAAAGAAAAGTTTGGCATTTCAAACACATGTTTCTCGGCAATATTGAGGTAATTGACCATCAAGTCCCTTATATTTTGAGAAACATTGTCACACAATCAACATTAAAAACAATCAATTTTATGAACATTAAATGACATTGTACATTTCTATTTCCCACTAACTGCAGGTTATTCAAATATAATATTCTTCCGAGTGATAATGTCTTGCCCAATAGCTACGAAGAGGAAAATCAAATGTTGAAAATGTTGGGTGTTGAGTACATATCATATCATGCATGTTCGAATGATTGTATTCTATATAGAGGAGAATATGCAAACAAAGATATATGTTCGAAATGTGGGCATGACAGGTACCATAAATAAAATAAAAAGGGTAAATCAAATGGTCCTCCTCATAAGATATTGAGGCACGTGCTTATAATCGCAAGGATTCAAAGGCTCTTTCATTGCAAAGAATTAGCTATGTTCTAGGGATGACATGCCTCGCATAGAAGTGATTCAGGAGTTATGTGAATCCCAACAGATTCAATAGCCATGAAGCATATATATGATACATGGCCCAAAAAATTCAAGGATGAAGTTCAAAGTCTACAACTCAGCATAGCCATGGATGGTGTCAACCCATATTCCCTCTAAAACACCAGTTATTATGTTTGGCTCATAGTAGTGATCAATAACAATATCCCCCCATGGTTGTCCATGAAGAATGAACATCTTATGTTGTCTCTTATAGTCCCTGGTATAAGACAAGTGAAGAATATGGATGTCTACCTACAACCATTGGTAGATGAATTGAACGAATTATGGGAAGGGATACATGTATACGATGTATCAAGACCCATCGCAACAGAGAGGAGTTTTACGTTGTATAGCATATGTGCTTACACCACACATGATTATCCAGGATTAGGAGTTTGCTCTAGTAAATTACATGTTTATTGATTTGTTTCTATACGTAACAATATTTTTTGGCATATTTAATTTGTTGCGATTGTTCTGATCTTCAACGTTAACGTGTTCTGTATACATTAATAATTTCACAGGTCTTGTAACAAAAGGGTATCATAGATGTAGATTTTGTGGACCTTCTTTGAATTCTAGGTGGTCCAACCACCTACGAAATCTAGTGTATGACTGCTCCAGGATATTCCTCCTAGAACAACACCCTTATAGAAGAGAAACATCCGCTTTCAATGGTAAACCATAGAGAACCCAAAGGCCTACAATAATGACACCAACAGAATGGCTTAGAGAATATGAGAGAGAGAAGGAGAGGGATATTACATAAATGTTCTATTCAAATGGGGAGCCTATGTTCGATGATCCAGAATTATTCAACACCTATGTTGAGAAATTGTCCATTGGGATGAAAAGAAAATCTATATTTTATGAGCTCCCATATTGGGAGCATCTTAAGATTTCCCACTTACTAGACCCCATGCAAATATTTGAAAATGTTTCATCTTATTTATGGAGGGACATATCATCAAAACAAAGTGACACATTGGATGTTAGGAGAGATCTTATTTCTTCAAAAAATAAAAAGAATATTGGCCAAGACAAGAAAGTAGAGGAGAGGTTGGTCCCTTTTTGTCTTTCAAAGAAGGTGATGTCCCTTGGATTTTAAATAAATATGATCTTTCTTTGGAAAATGAAGTTATATTGGGTGTGAAGGTGCCTTCTTTATATGTGTCTTCACTACAATGCAACTTCACTATGGAATACCATTTGTCTGGGTTGAAATCACATGACCATTTGAGCCTTCTAAGAGTACGTATGTCAAAAACATGATTTTATTATTTGTTTTATTTTTTATGCCATGGGATAAAACACAATTAATTTTGTATGTGTTTACTTTGTAGTGTCATTATCCTCTGCTCATGCGTGGGTGTGTGAACCATGACTTCCTCCATGACCTACGATGTGCCATACCAAAATTATTTTCATTTGTATGTTGGATCACATCAAAGGAGATTCATGTGGCTAACATTCCACGGTGGCATAAAGAGATAGTTGAGATTGTTTGTATTTTTTAGAAGGAACTGTCAGCGAGTTTCATGTACTTGCAGGTTCATATTCTAATTCACCTAGTAGATGAGGTTGAATTATTCAGAGTGGTTCCCTATCATTAGGTGTTCTTTTTATAGAGGTACATGAAGAAATTGAAAGGATTTGAAAAAGGGAAAAACCCGAGGGGTCTATGGTAGAGGGATACATATCATATGAGTCTTTCTATTATGCCAGTGAGTACATCAAGCAGATCGACAACACACCAGGTGCAGTGATTTGGTACGAAGAAAGGGATGAAGACAAAAGAGAAGGGGAGCCTCTCCAAATGAATGTAAAAAGGCACTTGATAAAGAGTAAGTGACTTATTGTTTGTCAAATTTCTACACACTAACTATTCACACTAAACTTCATAAGTATATTTTGATCTCATATGTACTATATGTCAGTTTGTTTTCATGAATATATACATTAGCGAATTCAGAAATTGATTCCATAAATAAATTCATTCTTTATAATTTGGAGGCAACACATCTGCGGGTCACATTGTACAAACATAAGAAGAGGAAATGGGACAGTGACAGGAAACAATTTAGACGGTTGAACGGTAGAAGCATGCCTTATCCCGATCATTTAAAAGAAAATATGCCAATGATATGCCCCAATAGTTGGGTTGTTGACCAAGTCAGAGAGAAATACGGTGCATCCGGTTGTTACAAGCGTGCTGAAGAGGATGCATTAAACATAGGCATTTGGTGTAGAAACTCGGTAATAATATTCATGTATATTTTTAACTTCATAATGCACCTTTGAATTGTAACATTTATATTTTATATTTTATTGGTCAAATTATTAGACACATGACACTATGATTTTTTCACTATTTTATAGGTGCATTTTTTCCCATCTATGTGGAAATATGGACATCCTTTTCACACAGAGGATGTCGATGATGGACACATGATACAAGACTATGGAGTGGAAGTTGAGTTCGACCAATCTAGTCATGCTAGCCACCACGATCAAAACCTAATACGGGGGAAGTTAGGTTATGTTGGAAAGATACAAGAGATCATTCAAGTGTAATTCTTTTCTTTCCAATGTGTTATTTTTAGGTGCAAGTGGTGGGACACATTTGATAGGAATAATGTAAAGGAAGATCATGATAGTGGGATGATATGTATCAACTCTAGAAAGATGTGGGATGAAACTAAGGAGCCTTATGTTTTCCCAAAACACAACAACCAAGTTTTTTTTACCCGGATATGTTGGATAGGGATTGGTGGTTCATATTAAGACATGACCCTAGATCAAAACATAATTTTGAGAAAAACAGTGTTATCATGCCAAACAAGGAAGATAATTAGGGTGATGACAATGGAGAATGATATGTACATGTTTTATTTCATCATTTATATTGTTGTTGTATTTTTTTGTTATCTTCATTTCACTAATTATATTGTTTTTTATTCATATTGTGAAAGAGGAAATGGAAAGTTGATTATAACAAATCTCTGAACAATTTTAGTTGGTTAACAAAAAGTTTGATGTGTAATGTGTTTGTCTTTCAAATTATTTGTGATTGCATGGAACGATTGATTGAAATAGAGTTTTATATTTTTATTTGAAGATATTTATATGTCGTTTCATGTTTAATGTAAAATTTTAAGAATTATTTTCATGATAAAGTCGTAACAACATTTTTTTAGAAAAAAAATTCCAAACATTTTATAGTTGCCATTTTATATAATTGGTAAGATTCGCAAAGGTTTTTACACTTAAAACTAAGTATTTCCAATTGTGAAATCTTGAAAAATGTCAAACCAGTTGAACTTTTAATGGGATATGAAATTATGCTTTCTCCATATAAAGTTTTATGATGTTGAAACCACTCTCAAACATCTTGGAACAATTAATGGAAATGCTAACATTTAACTAAAATGATAGAACAGTATTTTCCTTGTACGAGAAATATGTCAAGTTTGAAGTATTTAAGAATTTAATACTACCAATAATTACCAAAATACACATATGAGAAATTGTTTTTTTTTCAAAAAGGCCTCGAGATGTTAGAAGTTTGACCATTTAATAAATATCATTTAATAAAAATAAACTTCATAATGATAACCATCTAACAAACATAAACATCATCTAAAATACACATTTAAATTATCTAACATCATCTAATTATATATACCTCTAGAACATATAAATGTCATTAATTAGCTAACACTCTAATAATCTAACATGTCATCATCATTGTGATCACATCTAACAAAAAACAAGAATTGGCTAACATCATCATCACACACATCTAACAAGCATCATTTAACATACACATCTATCAAGCACATTTAACAAACATATCTAACATGACCTAACAATATACACATCAAGATCAACATATAAATTAAGTACATCAACATGAACAAAAAAAATGCACCATATATATCATGAACAAGTCAAATAAATGTTATAACATATCTGGTCCAACCGATGTGATAATCGTATCTACAACAGTAGTGGAGGACTGGTCTGTAGTAGAAGATGATGGATGGTCAAGAGGAAGTGGAATATTAGGAGGTGGTTGGTCGACTCTTTGAGGAGAAGTAGGAGGTGGAGGAAGAGGTGGTTGATCAACTCTGTGAGGAGAAGTAAGAGGTGGAGGAGGAGGTGGTTGGTCAACTCTCTAATGAGAAATAGGTGCTGGAGGAATACATGTTGCCTTCTCATCTAGGTGAGGTGAAGGAGGAGGAGGAGGATGTGGAGAAGGATCATGGTCACTCTCATTAGTCGATGGGATACTGGATGAATGGGTACTGGAGGAAGAGTGTGTATCATCAACAAACCCCTCGCTTCTAGTAGCCTGGTAGCTCCGATAATACGACACATAAGAGGCATCATATCACGTGACATATCCACCCAAGGCTCCAAGAAAATAGGATCTGCCCTGATGTCTTACATCAACATAGGGCATACTCCCACCTCAACCAAAAGTGCATAGAGTCTATCTCCCAACTCTAACTTGAATCTAGTATCTAACCTATGGCGCATGTCATGTATCTACACCCGAGGACCCTAACCCACCATGGCCTTAGGCATCTCCTCATCTGCATCTGGTGGAGGGGGAGGAACGTCCCCAAGGAATGTGCCAATATCTGCAAAATATATAGTACATGACAATAATTAGACAGTTTCATTAAACAATTTAATAAAACAAGTTAAAGAACATGTTAGAATTAATTTTATTCTAATTAAGTAAGACAATAAAATGAAACTAGATTAATTTAAAAAAAACACTGATATTACCTTTAGCATCTAGTGGCTCATCCGATGTGAAGAGGATGTTCAGACATCCTCATCAATCCAACCCTGCATAAGGACATGACACCATCACAAACATGTGATCGGCCTTACTGGCTAGTATCCCCAGTGCATCAGTGGAAATCATGGTTGAAAACTCTGGTTGGCCCCTCTTGAGCATAATCTCACCCCACATGTGCATCTGCACTTGATTCATCGACCTAGAAGGCTGATAGAAAAAACTAGGCCTTGTCTCCAAAAACCTCTCAAAAAATAAACAAAACAAATTTGAAGCAAAAGGGAAGTTCACCCTCCCATGTATCATAACACGACATCTGTCTAGAGATATAAAAAACTATCACAAAAAAATGGTATACCATCTAATACATTGTGGCCTTTGTACCAAAGAATCAACATAATACAAAATAACACAACTAATGCACTGCCCATCATTGGTAAAGTGTGCAATGGTCATCACTAACAGTGAGAGACACCTAACCTCCTCTGCATCAAAAGAAGCAATCTGTAGCTATCCACCGGACACTTGAAAATCAACTGGAGAAAGTACATTAACTGACCTAATATGTTTCTAAGAGTACATGAGCTAACTCTCTGTTGCAACACCAACTGGGACATCAAGGAAATGGGAAAAATCCTCCCCTCTCCTTGATAGCCCAGTGATAAAATATATATCCTACTTAGTGGGTTGGTATCATTGATCAGGACCAACACAGAAAGCATGTTGATGGACATCCCATTGATGGATCAACTGCACCAAGAAAATGGAGTGCCCTTTCAGGGATGTAGCCTCCTCATAGTACTTAAGGAGGCCTGCATTCCTCAAGAGGACTTGGGTCGTTGCAATAATAGGGAGAGGGTACAAATCTTTCTCCCTCTCCCTCGCCTCCCAATCCCGTAAAATGTTGTACAGGTCAACCCTCTACTCCTGTTATTGTTACTGCTCTCTCTGTTGATGTTTCTGCAAGATTAACATATAAAATACATCAACCTCATACATAAAACACAAAAAAGAATTAGTAAATGAGAAATTTATTTATAAATACGGAAAAATAACTTTCTTCAAAAAATAAGTAAATTTCATCACTAGTGCACCCAAAAAACAATCAAGCACTGCCCACGGTGCGTATATTACTTGTGAGCATCATCTACAGTGCGCACATGTAACATAACACACCGTATTATTTTTTTTATATTATTTTATGCGATGCGTTGTATAACCTTACTACATTGGTGTGTTAATGTTAACCGACACACCGCCTAAAATTATAAAAACTTAAAATCATAAAGCACCATAAAACCATTTTTTAAAAAATTGTTACTGTAGTGCGTAGCCTTTCCCGGCATGCATCGGTGCATTACAGGAAAGGCGACGCACCGCACCAATAATTTTTTAAAAATTGATAATTACGATACTTTGGCATTTAGGCTCTAATTTGTTACAGCGGTGCGTTGGGTAATCATTAACGCATCGTTGTGTAAGTTTACCAGTGCATTGCATAAAATATTATATCTGATTTATGCGGTGCATCGTTTAATGTAACAACCCGATTGGTTAACATTATTTCGACGCACCGCGAAAAATTAGCTATATTATTTTAGGCGGTGCGTCGGTAAAATTACGCATCGATGCATTAAATTTTTCCGAATGCACTAGTGCGTTAAGTTTCCAAACGCACTGCCGAAAAAAAATAGGCATGGTGTTTCAATGCACCCTGTAAATTTTCAGGGTGCCCTATTTGCGGTGCGAGACAAACGACTTGAACGCACCGCATAGAAAAATAAATTAAAAAATAAAAACAGTGGAATTTAACTGATATTTGAATTTTAATCCGCTAAAATCTTAAGTTATTAAGAAAAAAAGACATTACCTAGACATTTCCTCGTCAGGGAGGCATGGCTGCCACATAGTCCAAAAAACCAGATTTTCCCACCATTTGGAAAAATTCGAAATCCACACACTAAACAACGGACAGAAGGAAGGAAAGCGAGGGAAGCACCAACGAAAGGGCACTTCAAAGAGGAAAAAATTTCACCGGTGCTTGAGAGCTCTACAACACTGAAAAGGGTAAAATCAAATTTTACGGTCGGTAATTTATTTATTTATTTAACCCTGTTACATTGTGCTTGATTTTTAGATGCGTCGGTGCATCAATATTTAAGTAGCGCACCAGAGTATATATATGTTTAAATAACCCTACCACAGTGTGCCATTATTTAGAGAAACGATGTGCACTGGCACGTTAGTGTTTAAGTAGCGCACCATAGTATATTTTCTTAAATAACCCTACCATGATGCACCATTTTTTAGAGCACTGGTGCGTCTGTAGTAGAAAACACACCGGTGCATTACGCATTTGTAAAAGCGCCGTAAAAAAATCCACTAAAACCTTTTCCCGCTCACCTCCGCCAGTGTCCTCCACTATAAATGGATTTTCGGGCTATTTTTATAGGGGATTCCACAAAAACCACCACTAGAGGGCATTTTCCTTGTAATGAGAGAAGCGTTCATGCACAATTCAAATAAAAAAGTCAATTAGGAAAACTAATTAAAGAAATGGAATTCATCTAGTATCATCAACGACTTCAAAAGTTCAAGTCACAAATAATAGTAATATTCTAGGTTAGAATTAAAAAAATTCGAAGGCTTCCCAATCCCCAAGGCCCAAAGTCTCTTGAGGGCATTAAAAAATGGTGACACACTACACAAAACCGAGAATCTATGATAAAAGCCACTCAATGATGAGTTTGAAGTGAAGGAAAATTAATTTGTGGAAGTATACAGAGTGAACATAAGAAGATTCGCCAAAGTCTTTCCTTACTAGAAAACCAATGATTTCTCTTGTGAACTGGCTTGATGAAGTTAACACCTGTGTTGAATAAGAAATTTGATGAGATTTATTAACTCTAGTATGCATCAATGATCCATGTTACAATAATGATCTTATAGCCTATTTAGATTTGGGGTGAATTTGTTTTCCACATACATGGAATAGAATATTCCTTAGGTGTTGCTCCACTGCACGTGAACATCCAGAGTCCTGATGAAGTCCCAAAGACATCAAATAACTTTCTTCACTTCCAGCTAGGCACCCATAACCCTGATATAATTTGTTTGGATCACATTGCAATAGCTTAAATTCCTTTCCTTGTGTTCTCTTCTCTTTTAATATAATTTATTACATAGAAATTCATGGATGGGGGATGAAGTAACCCTTGATATGATGAATGGGGTTGATCAAATTCTATCAAGATTTATTAAATATTATCCATACCTACGAATTCAGAGTATTCCATTTAGATTTGCAGTGTCAAACCTTTGATTTTTTCCTTTCACGTGATCTTCTTATTTAATGTGTGTGAATGGATTCCTTTGATAAGTTGTCTTGTTAATCAAGATGAGGTGATGTGAGAACATTAAATAGGTTAGTTACTTGGAACTTGATTTAGGTTTTCCACTAAGTGTGTATATCATTAATAATAAGTTCATGTTGCTTCAAGCTCATAACCAATAGCAAGCAGTCGAGAATATTTTCGAGTAAAAGATGTTGAAATCTAAGAAAGAAAGCTAAAACATGAAATCAACAAACTAATATTAGGAAACTTGGAATTCAGGGAGCAGTAAAATGAAAAATGAAAGGTTGTTGCAAGTTAATTCTACCCTCACATAACACATTAGTTTCAATGGAAATTTTGAAAAAGAACAATCTCTTGACTAGAAGAAATTATTAGAGGTACATGCACAACTTATTAGAATATTGTGTAAAAAAAAGAAACATATGGAAATGAATAAACTTTCAAAATATATAAATTTATTGATGAAAATTTTGTATAATTTAGAAAAATTCATGTTCTTCTAACATTGGTATGTTGCTTTTTCTCTAAAATATAAAGCATAGGTTTGCATTAAGATGTCAGTTTAGTATCAAAATGATAGAATTTCTTGAAAACAATTGCATAGTTGTAGATAATAGTTCTTGTGCACCACAATTTTTCCATATTTTTTAATTTTAATTTTATATTTTAAAAAATTTAATAAAATCAATGAATCCTTGAAATAACTAGGTCTAGTGTTAAGATAATGTTTGAGGGTCTTAACATACTTAATCATTTTTTTGGTGTGTAGGTATTCATCTATACTCGTGCACAATACAATTTGTTTTCTACATGTGCTAGGAAATAAAAAGTTACACTAGAAATAAAAGACCAATGTAGTTTAGAATTATGATACATGTACAAATAAAAATCAATAAGAAATAGAAAGCAATAATTTCTTAAAAAAACATATATTTAAAATCTTGATACAAATCTCTATAAGTGTGTATAGTTTCATCAAAATGATTATGTGGATCATATTTAAAGGCATGGTTGTAAACATAGATAAGAACAAGGAGTTGAGAAAATGGACGTGTTTTTGTTTTTGTAACCTAAACCATTAGGTTTGTCATTTCGAAGCTAAAACCAAAGAAGACCAACTCATCCAACATGTAGAGGAAAAGAGACAATCTTTCCATTTTGTTTTAATTTATAAGAATGCACATGCATTAATAACGTGGAAGCATTCTTATTACATAAATTCATAACTTTGCAAAATTCCCTTCTATTGGCATATTTACAGACAGAGCGTTGGCAAGAACAACAATGGTATGGTTTCAGGCAAGAACAACACAGGCAAAATGTGATTGTCATTGATGGCAAGAACAACTATGGTATGTAACAGGCAGAACAACAGGGTTACAGTCGGGAGTGTGCTTGTCATTTGATGGCAAACAGGCTCGGAAGACATCGTAAGTCCAGACAGCAGGAGCGCGCAGAGGGAGAACAGATCTTGAGCGTTAGATCTGAGCGCGGGGTCCGACCGTCGTTGGATCCAGGAGAACCTGCACGTTCTTTAAAGTGCAAGTAAAAGCAGGCTTACAAAATCCCAAAAGAAGGTGGACCATCCATTATCAAAAAGGACACGTGGAGAAAGATTAGAGCATGTCAAAGACTCTATTTCAGAGTTTCGTAGATCGGGAATTCCAAAGGAAGGAGGTGCTCTAACTTCTTGAACTCGCAATATCCAATATCACGAAATGATCTAGGCCATCGGACCGAGGATTGATCTAGACCTTTGGATTGAGGTATGGTGTGGAATGTTGGATGAAGAGGACATGTGGCAAAAGATCAAAGCACGTCAAAGACTCCATTTTGGAGTTTCGTAGATCGAGAAATCCAAAGGAAGGAGGTTATCTAACCTCTTGAACTCGCGATATCCGATATCTTGAAATGATTTTAGCCATTGGATCAAGGACGAATCTGGGCCACTAGATCCAGGAGGTAGATCGTGACAGACCATGTCAGCAAGGACAGGTGGCAGTCTATGTCAGCAAGGACACATGGCGTAATCAGACACTGACAAGTGTCAAGTCGATATAGCATTACAGGTACGTGAAAGACACAGAATTGAATGACATGTGGCAGCTACTCAGCACGTGTCAAGTATTTATGTGACATCAACAGGATTACATCACGTCGGGAGTTTTGCATTGTAAGAAAAAACTCTAACATCACGAAGTCTCGAACGCCGAAACTCCGAAAGGGACACGCTTCAGGTGATTCACAGTCACCGGGAGTTGACCTGTTGGAGGTCATGAAGATTCGAAGGCAAAACACCGAAATCCCGGTAGCCACACATCTCAACGCCTGATTAAGACACATCCATTCAATTGAGGAAAGGAGGGATCAGATTAAGGTTTAAGGTGGACCATTGATCTCTTCCATGGAAGATACGTGAATCGTCTGATCATATCGGTGATATCAAAACCGGGAGTTTTTCTTTGGGAGTTTAACTTCATCACTCCCCCAAAGTCTAGAAAGCTAAAGTCTCGAGGCATAGGAGAGCCATCCGATCACCATGGATTGTGGACTGTTGATTTGGCTCCATTTCGGAGTTTCAGATACCGGGAGTTGAAGGAGTCAAAGACATTCACCACGGGATTGTCGAAATACGAAATGCAAAAATGCCTTTTGGTATGGGCTGTGGTCACCGTCGATGGTCATGTGAGAGGGAGGAGCTAGCATGTAGCTAAGCTCCATTTCAAAGATCTCAACTTGGAGATTCGAGATGCCTCATCCCCAAATCCCCGAAACCCGAGTCGCGAAAGCACTTTATGGATAAGCACTTGATCATGGCCGACAGTCACATGAAAGGAAGTGGGTTAGCCAGAAGAGCTAACACACACTGTGAAGTTTTTCTCAGAAAGGGAAAAGGCGCGAAAGGATGAGCTCATGCAAGTTCTTTCTCCGGTGTAATTGCTAGAGACCACTGATGGTTTCTGCCAGAGAATTTGAAGAGGCTTCAGGGTGATCGAAAGAGAAGATGAAGAGTCTCGAGGCACCTGTCAGTGGAATGTGGACTCTTCATAGAGACAATTGACAAATGGAGAGTGTTGAAAGCCTGTAACTGCAACAGAGAGGATGAGCTCAGCTGTGATAGAGAAGATGAAGAGTCTCGATTGCTAGAGAGGTTAAGGAATCTCAGTATAACACCCAGTTATGATGAACGCATGGGGATAACTGCCAGAGAAGCTAAAGAATTAGTATGATGATCAGGCAGAGGATTCAACATGAGGTGAATATGCAGAACATAGAGAGTGTGTTGACGCTTGAGGAAGTGAAGCTGCGGTTGGGAGTGATGCATGTGTGTAGAAGCATGATGTGCAGTATCTGAAGCATAGAAGAAGAAAAGAACAGAGATGCATATCGGGTGATGAAGAGAAAGTCGAAGGGTGCATGTTGAGACAAAGCAAATGATTAGAAAACTCAAGGAGATGCAAGTAGAGAGACACCGATACAGGAGAGTAGAGCGTCATAGTAAAATGGTGATAAGCCTAGTAAGCCAATGACAACTATTGAATCACTGTAATAAATTCACAGAAAGCAAAGATTTATAATCAGGGTGGTAGGGAGGTGCTAGGGAGGACTCTTGTCCTCAGAAGTTCAAGTGGGTGCTTGAACACAGGGAGTTGTATCTTCCATCTGGTTACAGCCAAAGAAATCAGGGTGGCAGGGTGGTGCAAGGGAGAACAAGTGTTCTCTGTTATATAGGTTGGAGCCTGTGTGACTGGATGTTGGTGCTTCCATCCAGTTGGTGCTAGAACACTCAGGGAGTTGGTGCTTCCTTCTAGTGGGTGCTAGAGAAAATAGAGAGTTGGTGCTCTCAGCAAGTTGCAGCTTGCAGAATAGAGGTGGTAGCCTCATTTTGATTTGGTGCTCATAAGTATGATAATGTACAGAATGTAAAGATTAATTATCATATAAAGAAGAAGAGGTTTTTACCCTTTATGGGTTTCCTTAGGAAATATTTGTCTCTGTGTATTTCATGTGTGTGAATGATGTTGAATGTTCTATTGCTTACTTCCCTACATTATTGTGGTCATCATTAAGTGCTATGTAAAAAGTTTAAAATAAGCATAATTGTTTAAGCTCGGTAACAACAGATTCAACCCCCCCCTCTCAGTTGTCCAACAATTGGTATCAGAGCTAGCCCCTTTTATCTAAGGGTAGATTCTAGAGCTTAAACATGTCAAGCCATGAAGGAACTTCAACCAATAAGGTCCCTCTGTTCAATGGAACAAACTTTTCCTTCTGGAAAGTTAGAATGAGAACCTACATAATGGATTTAGGTGCAGATGTCTGCGATGTGGTAGAGACTAGTTATGTAAAGCCAGTTATACTAGCTAATAAGGATGACAAGCTAGAATTCAGCTTCAATGCTAAGGCTATGAATGCTATCCTGAATGGGCTTGCAGAAGCAAAATTTGTAAAAGTTATGCACCTAGAAACTGCCAAAGAAATGTGGGACAAACTCATTAGCAGTTATGAAGGTAATGAAAAGGTAAAGGACACCAAGCTTCAAACCTACAGAGTACAGTTTGAACAGTTGAAGATGAAAGAGGATGAAACTATTGGAAAGTAATTTCTAAGAGTTGAAGAACTGGTAAATGCAATGAAAGCACTTGGTGAAAAAATTGAGGAACCCTCCTTAGTTCAGAAAAAATTGAGATCTCTACCAGATAGGTTCAACCCGAAGGTCTATGCTATAGAATAACTTAATGATATAAAATCCTTGGCATTTGATCAACTTCTAGGAACGTTGACTTCATATGAAATGAGAATAGTTAAAGATAAACCCACCTCTAGAGAAGAATCATTTAAAGTAGACAAGAATGAGGATTCTGAGCCTGATGAAATTGAAGCAAAATTTTTGAGAAGACTGAAGAAGGGATCAAACAAATACAAAGGTAAACTGCCTTTCAAATGTTTCAATTGTGGTAAGATTGGTCATTTTGCAAATAATTGTCCTCACAAAAGAAAGGATCAGACATATGATGATGAGGAGAAGCACAAACACAAAAATTTCTTTAAAGAGAATAATTTTAAGAAGAAAAGTCTTTGTGTAAACAATGATGATGATCCTTCAGATGATGAAGATAGTGACTCTTCTATTGAATATAAACTAAATGACTTCATGCTTATGGCCAAAGAGGATTATGACAATAAAAGCAGAGGAAGTGATGCTATTTAAGAAGATGTTGTGGTTGACCTGGAAGGAGAACTGATCAGTGCACTAGAAGAGCTTGACAGACTCAGAATTAAGATGAGAAAGAAAAAAAAAATGCTGATACAGTTCAAGAAAGGCAGTAAAGAACTTGATGAAGACTTTGCCCTGATAAAAGTGGAATTAGAAGAGGCAAAGAAAATTGAAGACATTCTAAAAATACAGTTATCAGAAAAGAAGGCAAGATGTGAAGCTCTGGAGGAAGAAGTACTGAAAACTAGGAAAGAGTTGGAGAAGTTTCAAGCCTTGTATAATCAAAATCTGTCAAGTATCAAAGCCTTAGAAGGATTGGCCACCATTCTGAATTAGCAAAGGAACCCAAAGCTGAAAATAGGTCTAGGTTATGAAGAGGGATCAAGCAGTGGTCAGCCAAGTAACAATGAACCCATCAAGTTTGTCAAATCTACAACATATGACAACAACAAACCTGCAAAAACAAAAGAAGATAATCGGCTACCCAGGAGGAGTAAAGAAAAAGGTACCAAAACTGAAACTGTAGATCAGAGAAATAATACACTCTCTGCTCAAATAAATCATCAGCATGGAAGAAATCTACCTTCTCAAAGAAGACAGTCATTTTCCAGGTACCAAGGTTTTTTCTATGGATATTGTTTTTTCTATTCTAACTTTGGTCATAAAGCTATAAACTGTTCATTAAAATTGAGATATGAGCAATCAAGACATTCAAGGTATATATATCTTCCACAACAAAGAATGAGACATCCAAGTAACAAACCATCACAGACTGAAAATCACTTGATGTATGGGAAAAGGACACAGGTTAAGCATAACAATCGTTATGATCCCTTATTCAACGAACCAGAATGATACATCTGTCATAATTATGGACACAAAGTTGTTGACTGCTGCTTAAATAACTATGAACCAGATTTGAATCCCTCTGTTAAAAATGTCAAGGTTTGGAAGAAGAGAGAAAGTGACAAGTATGGATTAGTGTTGTCAGCTCAAAGACAAAAGAACCCTTGGTATATAGACAATGGATGATCCAAACATATGACAAGAGACAAAGGTAAGTTTCTATCTCTAAGTGAAAGTAAATCAGGAAACGTAACCTTTGGAAATGATGCTCCGAGTAAAATCAAGGGTAAAGGGATGGTGAGTTTAAGTAATGGAAAAGGAAAATCTCAAGATGTTTTGCTTGTGCTGAAACATAATTTGCTCAGTGTAAGTCAAATGTGTGACAAAGGATGTGAAGTGGTGTTCACTTCCAAGGACTACAAGATAAAGTCTATAAACTTAGGACAAGTTGTGGCTAAAGGCATAAGGACAGAAAATAATGTGTATGTGTTGAAAGAAGATAGAGAAGAGTGTCATCTAAGAAAACATGATGAGAGTTGGTTATGGTATAGGAGACTTGGACATCTAAACTTTGATCATTTAATCAAGTTCAAAAATCTTGAGGCAGTAAAAGATCTTCCAAGAATATCAAAGTCACAAGATTCTGTGTGTAAACCTTGCCAAGTAGGAAAGCTAACCAGGACACAGTTTAAATCCAAGAGCTCTACTTCAATAGAGAAACCACTCCAACTAGTTCATATGGATTTATGTGGACCATCAAGACAAGAAGGCACGGGGAAAGAAAACTACTTCATGCTGATCATTGATGATTACTCTAGACTCTCTTGGGTTGCCTTTATCAAGGAAAAAGTTGAAGCATTTGAGAAAATTAAAATATTTAAGGCTTTAACTGAGAATCAAACAAGCAAGAGGTTAAAGGCAGTAATATCAGACAGAGGAGGAGAATTTATGTCAAGAGAGTTCAAGGAATTATGTGATAAACATGGGATCAAGAGAGAATACACAATCCCAAGAACTCCACAACAAAATGGAGTAGTTGAGAGGCAAAACAGAACAGTGCAGCAAATGGCCAGTTCAATGATGAATGAGAAGAACATTGGTCAAACCTACTGGGTAAAAGCAATACACACAGCAGTCCATGTTCTTAATAAAGCATACCTCAGACCACAAAGTGACAAGACACCTTATGAACTGTGGCATGGGAGACCTACTTCAATCAAACACTTCAAAGTCTTTGGGAGTAAGTGTTACATACAAAATAATGATGAGAACCTTGGGAAGTATGATGACAGGGCTGATGAAGGTATCTTCTTAGGGTATGCTACAAATAGTAAAGGATACAGATGCTATAATAAGAGGTTGCATAAAATGGTTGACTGTATTGACATAAAAGTTG
>JZKD02S1881446.1:69099-79671 GCA_000966675.3 Picea glauca | reverse complement strand
CCCCCCCCTCTCAATAATCCAACATAGTCCTTATCTTTTAAATCATTGTCTTTTTTGTCCTCAACTTCCTCTATCTTTTCAAATGCCTTGTCAGTATACATTAGAGCCTTAAAGTATAAATGCAAGAACAGCATCTTTTTGGTTTCGTTGCCGGGGAACGGAGTAACGAAGCATTTTCCCTGGGAAGAATGACATTCACACTTTCCTTCTTTGGTAGTGAAAAAAGTTTGGAAACCTTCTAAGGCTACCTTTACCTTTCACTTGGTGACTCCACACTGTTTAAACTAGATCTTAACTAGAATAACACCAGGAAGAATCCAGATGACAAACAGATTTCACTTTCTTCTAACCCAGAAAAAATTCTAAAATCAAGAAGGTACTTTCAGTAGACTGCCTTATTGACGAATAAATATTATCAACTTAAATCCACACAGTCTGACTCTGAATATAAACACAGCGAATAAAGTATTCCATCCCCTAACAGGGAATACCCCACTGGTAAAGTTACAACCCCAAAATCAAATTTTGTTCTAATTGTCTTTAAGACCGAAGCTTTCTCAATCATTTCCCATACCAATAGAAAACGAAGGTCTACCTCGCTTCCTATTACGATCGACCCCCCCTCGCTTCTCGAGGTTCATTTTCCCACCTCTCAAAACTCAAACAATTATCCTATATATCTCGATTCGACTCTCCTATATATTCACCCTGTGATTATGAAGAAACCAGTCCACATTCCCCAAGCTCCTTTTTCTCAAATTTCATCCCCATCGATAACCATTTTATTCAAACCCCTCCTTATAATCCCCAAACTTTTACTGCTAAAGCCACAATGGTCGCGGCTGGAGTAGGTGGGGCAGGAGGTGCTGCTGCAGGTGATCTAGGAGGAGGAGAAGGTGGACAAGTATTGCCTCCTCATATATTTGCAAAGGTTGTTGCAAGATATGCCCCTCTGGTTTTACCAATACCTCCCCATGATCTACCAGAAAATTACATGAAAAATCTACCCAAGTTCACGGGAGAGGGCGATTTAACGGTAGCGGAACACATAATTGTTTTTGATCAATTCGCTGACATTCTTGGATTGGAACATGAATATGTTTACTCCAGACTCTTGGTTCAAAACTTTGAAGGGAAATTAATAATTTGGTTTCAAGGCCTAGTGGCTAGATCTATATCGTCATACGATGAACTTGAAAACGCTTTTATCAGACAGTGGGGTGAGCGGAAAGACCATCTTTATTATCTAACTGAATTCGGGGCTCTTCAAAAGAAAAGATCTGAATCAATCCTCGAGTTTACCCAACGATTCAATAAATTGTATAATAAGATCCCAACCAAGGTTAAACCCTCACAACCTATAGCGAAAGTGACTTTCACCAGAGCTTTTGACCCTGACTTCACCTTGTTACTAAGGGAGAGAAGATTGGTTGATCTTACCAAGATGAAAGATGATGCCTTGGAAATTGAATCTAACATGATGGCATCAAGGAAGCTGAAAACAAAATTTAAAACTGGAAACAAATAAATAAGGAGTTACAGGGAGTAAGGAGGACCCTCTGGATCAGGGACATCCTCAGAAGATAAAATGGATGATATGGCTAGAATCATCAAATAACTTTCAAACAAAATATCGAGAATGGAACTGGATCAAGCTAAAAATGAACATTACCCTAGAAAGGAATTCAAGAAAAACCATAATCCTCAAAACCATCAAAAACAAATTAAGAATGAAGATCAAAAAATTCAAACCCCTTTTAAAAGTGAAAACTTTATAGGAGGATGTTAGGTTATGAAAAAGGTATAAATATCTTCCTTTTTCCCACATTTCATGATATCATCTTGATTGAATTTTCGGTTATTTAGGAGAAAATAAGATAGAAAATGAATAATATACTCTTTAGCGTTATTGTTGAAGTTAGATTACATAGATCCTAAAATATGATTGGAATTGTCTGGTTTTATTACAGGATTGGTTAAATATTGTCAAACCCGAGATAGAAAAGGAAATCTTGAATATGCGAAAGCTATTGGAGGTTGAGGATTGTATGGCGCAAGGCAGTTTTGAAGATGATTGAGTTTCTTATATTGTAACTTTATAATAGTAAAGCAATCCTGAGGATCTCTCGATCCTCAGAATAGCTTAATTTACCCATATTGTTGTAATATATAAGGGGTAAATAGATCCTGAAAAGATATAGAAGAATTGCACACAAGAACTTGGAACTTAGAATTGCTCTGTGTTAGCAGTTTTTGTAAATGTTGTACCAACTATGAAATCAATAAAAGATTTGAGCGTTTTTACCATTTCTACATACTGAATTTCAAATAGCAGTGCTTCTAAGGACCAAGGCTCAGTCTGAAGGAGCTACTATTCGACCTGTAATTGTATCAGTTCAATTTATGTTTTGTGATTCGATTCTCTTTTACAGTAGTTAAATGAATTCATAAGTGTGTTGATGATTTTATGTCATTTGCAAGAGATAGATATTTCCTTAAGAATTAGATTATTGTTGTTCCAATTTCTATTACTGAGATTTGATGCGTGACAGTTCCTCATAAGTTCACACTTGTTGTTCCTTTTACTTAGTTTACATTTGTTGTTCCTTTCACTTAGTTTACATTTGTTGTTCCTTTATGTTAAAATATAGTTGTTGTTCCTTTCAATAGAAGTATGATTGTTGTCTCTTTTCAATTAGATTACAGTCTCTATTTCTTTCCATAGTTAGATTAATTCGCCTTTTTCCTTTCCAGTAATTTGATTCATAATAATAGTCAATTCTACAAGTCTTTATTTAGATTCAATTATTACTCTTAAAATGAATTCAATAGATTAATTAGTTCATTTCCATTGCACAGCTTTAGATTTCAAATCCTAGAATCTTTAATGAATGTTTGAGGAACTTGATTGTTGATAAACTCACATTTTCTTTAACTACATGATTTTAGCCTCTATGAGCTATCTACATAGACTTTGCCGATATTATTGAGATAAAAGATGAATCCTCAGGTTGATAAATTAATGTTAAACTAAGGTTGTTTTTAGACATCTTTAGACCCCAACATTTTGGTGTCGTTGCCGGGGAAGAATGTCGAAGGTAGCATAGATTGTGCATCTGGGGGATAAGGTATTGAAGACGGAAGGTAAGAACCTATGCAGGCAATAAGTAAGATGCTTATGTCAGCGCCTACCTCTAGCTGACGCATTAAGAGGTTGCATAGGTGTTTTTCTTTCTTGATTTTATTTTTTTTCTGTGTGAAGTGTATATGACTAAGAACAAAGATCTTGAAAAACCAAAACCCGCACCAAAAATTACCAAATCCCAGGGCTCAGTGCTCCCTGGAAGAAGCACTTTCATAGATGACATCATCTGAAAAGAAGAATCTCAAGCTTCAGTTGGACCTAGAAAAGGATCTACCTGAATCCCTCAGGTGGAAGTTTCACCAACTGCAGCCCACACTGAGATTCATAGAAAAACTGAAGGGACTGAGAAAATATTTTAGAGAATAGATATTCCACCCCTCAACCCTTTAGAAGAGGGAAACTCTTGCAATCTGGACGAAGGAGAAGGAGAAACCAGCGAGATAGCTAATATAGACCCACCACCTGATCCTAAATCTCATGTGAAATAAGAAGGCATACCCGAAATCCCAGATAGAGGGAGTGCAATCAAATCCCCTAAAGGATCAGATAACCAATCAATTCAAATAAAATATCTGGATCAAGAAATCCCTTAATATTTCTGGCATATTTTCGATCAAATGGCACAACCAAATCCACAACGTCCCTAGACTTCCACATTGGAATATCTGATAGTTGATCCAATCGCCAATGCCCCCATGAAGGCAATTCCCCTACAAAACCTGTCAACCTTTCATGGATTAATCTCATAAGATATAGATGCATTCTTATTTGAATTTGATGTCCTATGTAGAGGGTATGATTACACCTCTAAACCCCAAAAATTAAAATTGTTCCCCTTCACTTTGAAAGGAGCAGCTCTACGTTGGTTTATGGGATTAGGGGGCAGAACTATAAACTCATGGGATGAGATGAAATAGGCCTTCTTGACAAAATATCAGGATTATTGTAGAACTAGAGACTTAAAAGATGCAATCTTTCAAATGACTGCAAAATAAAATGAATCATTAGAAAAATGTGTCGAGAGATTTCAATATAATTTACAAAGATCACCCTATGGCACGTTACCAGGTGAAGTACTTAAGGAAACTCTGATTAAGGGTGTAAAATATGAATGGGTAGAAATGTTGAATTTGATGGGGAAGGGTGACATTTATCAAGAAACTTATGATGACATCGTCCTATTGTGCATCAGGTGCTCAAGAGGAAGTTCACAGACCAGATCAAGGATGTGTATCCCCCTCACCAGACATAGCAATACTACCAGTGGGGGTGTTACGCGAGCTGAAGTTGGTAATCTCTTAGAAAACTTCAAAACAGATATTTTGATCACTTTGACTACACAATTGGATGTATTGCAGGCCAAACAAAAAAAAACAGAACCAAAACAAACGTTGGCCATATTTTTCCACAGGTGCAGAAGAAAACATCGTCCAAGGGATTTCCCTTTGGATGTGGTTCAAGTTTGCGCTATCTGCACCAAAGATAACGACACAAAACAATTAGCGTTCCTTTTGCGCACTTGTTGTTCCTTGAATGGAACAATTGTTGTTCCTTTTGCGTGCTTGTTGTTCCTTTGAACAGAACAATTATCGTTCCTTTTGTGCGCTTGTTGTTCCTTTGAACGGAACAATCATCGTTCCTTTTGTGTGTGTTAGGTGTTTTATATGTACTAAAAAAGACACTAAACTACCCTCAATTAAATTGTCAACCCGGGGTAAGTAAACTTAGAGTAGTAGAAAAATATATGCCAAAGGTAAAAAGGTTGGTAGCAGTATGGTCTAACTACGAAAGGCATCTATTTAGCGATAATCTACTCAAGCAAACCTATCTAATGAACAAACCTTACTAAGAAAATTGAAACTAGGTAACCTAAGTACTTTTGGGCCAAGGATTGATGGATAGTTCCTAAGAAAGCGAATGAAAACTCTATCTAAAGAAAACTAGTTCATGACAGTAAGCAAAGGTAAACTACTAAGCATACTAAGCAAATGATGAAAGAAAACTACCTTTAACTTGCCAACCTACATTCAATGAGAAATTTCCCTATGAAAGAAATTAAATAAGCAAGTAAGAAAAAGCACCTATCTAACCTATTAAAGAAAATAGACAAGTAAGCAAAGACACCTAACTAACCTACTAAAGAAAAAGACAAGTAAGCAAAGACAACTATCTATCCTACTAAAGCAAAGGGACAAGTAAGCAAAGACTTATCATTGAACAACTACCTAGCCTAAGAGGCAAGTGAACTAAATGCCTAATGAAAAACTGTTTCTCTTGCGTGAAAGGAAATTTAAATGCTCGATGCAATGCATGAAAGGAAATCTATTATGTTGAAAGCAAGAAAGATTAACAACTAAACTTATGAAAACAAGAAACTATCTTTTCTAATATACAAAATAAAGAAACCATTTTTAATCTATGAAACACTCAAATGTAATGCTGGTGGTTGTGTGAATGCCTTCGGTGGTTACGGATGATATTTCAATGACACTTAACCACAAAGGACAGTTCTAATGGTATAAGCTCAATACTAATTTCAATGGCAAAATGAAAGGTGTGAAGTAAACAGTCTAATGAAAACTTAGCCATGATAAAAGTAATGTTAAATACCCCGCATATTCATGTATAAACCATCAACAACATAATGAGATCATCATTATCTAACTAAGGAATTTAATTGCATTTTAATCTATGAAAGGAAATTGCGTGAAATAAAACTACACTATGTCTATTCTAACCATTCAAACTAAAATAAAGAAATAATTAAAAACAKAAATTTAAAGCATGATATTAAAAAGTAAATTGACAATCTAATTTAACCAACAACTAATTAAATGAAATCTATATAAACTAATGTAAGCAATATATGACTAGAAACTGGAACTAATTCTATCTATCCATCAAAGATCCCTGTCAAATGAAACCCAAATAGAACTATGTTTTATTCTAAAAAAAACTATGTTTTAAACTTGACTATAAGAAAATAAATAAAAGTGTAATATGATATCTAGATGCATATGGGGTTAGTGTAGAGACTTGCAAGTCTTTTCCTACTCTACAAAATCACTGCATGTTAATATATATCATCATCTAACCTGCAAAACAATTAAAACAATTAAGCTACAACAAACTAGTTAACAAAATATGCATGTACACAAAGAACACAAAGAAGAGTTACCAGACTGTTGGTGGGCCCCCCAGCAAATCTTGGTCACTCCCTAAAAGTACACCACGAGCTTAGCAGGTTGAATTCACAATAAAAGTCTAAAAAAGCAGTTTTGGCATAATTCTGGCAATGTAAAAACTCAAACAGAGAAAAATCATTTTTATGGAAATTCTAATGCTTATGCTACTTGGTTAACAATCTAAGGATCATCCTATTTGTATTTATAATCTTACAACCTAGGTGGTCGACCAAAGGAGGGTCGAACCACCTCTAAATTCAGAAATTTACAATAAATGCATCCATAACTAACAAAATAGAGGAAACCAATAATCGCCCTCTTTGGACAACCGAAATCGAGTTGTCTTGAGCTTAGTAGCTGGAGGGGGCGATGACAAACAAAACCCATGTGCCCAATTTGTCCACCACTAGCCACCAATACCATAACCACCAACTCGCTTTGCGTTTTTATGCAATACTGGGTGCCGGAACGAGTGTCGGATCAAGTACCGGAATGAGTGTTGGATCAAGTGTCGGAACTAGTGTCGGACCAAGAAACATGGTGTGTTTTGCCCTGTAATAGCATAAAAACATGAATTAACTCTTGGAAACCATAAAATATGATAAATTAATCTTGATTGAATCACAAAACACGAATTATACGTACCTCATGTCGATTATATCATTTTACCATAAAAAATTTCAAAAAACTCCTTTGAAAGATAAAAACGCATATATACATATGGAAAAAAGTGTATAATAACGTCATAAATATGATCATATGCCGGGCCCAACATACCCCCATACCTACAATTTTGCAGGTCCCACTGCAAACAAAAAGAAATCATCCCTCAGAACTAGGCTTGTTGAGAAGGGTCGGCTTTAGAAGCCTCTCCTTCTTGTTGTGTAGGCTTAGCCTTGTGCCTCTTATGTTGCTTTAATTGTTCTCTTAAGTTGTGGTTAGATTGGGTCATCCTATCGACCAACCGTTGAAGGTGTTATCCATAATTTTGGTCTTGATGATGTAATGATAATGGTGAACTCATGCTCTTCATTAGAACTCTTTCCTGAGAAAAGTTACCTTTGTCTCTTTCCAGAAATCACATTTTTAAGGGAGGTTCGCAGGCTACCAATACATTTGCCTGCGAGAATGTATGATTCTCGTAGGCTTCCTTAAGGCGGGATGTGAGAGGTTCACATTGTACCTAACTAATAGGGTGAGAACAGCTTCTAAAGAAAGGAAAAAGAAACATTCTCGAACCTTCTAGAAGGGAATCTTCTAGAAGGATGAGATGGCATTCGAATGGTTATCTAAATACTGGCTTTCCTGATATTTTGGGATCATTCCTATCCAAGTAACTAATCTATTCTCTCTTATATATTGAGGGGAATGCTCATGGAAAAGGTTAGCAGCAAACTAGCAAGAGATTTATTGGAGAATTAGTGGAAGATTGTATGAAGGACTGATGCTACAGCAGCTAGAGACACCAGCAAGATTATCAAAAGTGGTTGATCTTCTTCATGCATGAGCAAGTGTGTGTGTCAGAGCTAGGAGCCATCGAAAGGAGGTTTGCAACATCAAGGCTCAGGTTGTAAGTCTTACTTTCTATCAATTTAATACAGTATATGTCCCTTTCCCATAAAGCTAATGTCACTTTATTACATAACTCCTTGATCATATGTATAGATTAACTTTGAATATATTGAGTTGTCTTCACTTCGATTGGTTTGTACTGTTGTGATCTTGACGGCACAAGAGCATTGGAGTGAAGCTAGACAACAGAGACCCAAGGAAGCGATCACAAGGTATGTTCATGATTCTTGCCTCTTAGTCCATTCACTAGTCTAAATCTAGGGAAAGAGTATTATTCTGTCCTACTTTGTTCTAGATCCAGGTGGATCTAGGGAGATCGGTTTGTGTCCGCACTTACGGATTAATCCTAAAACAGAAGGGGATTAACTTTTGCCTGAAGGACTGCATTGTCATGATGAAGGTGTGCATCTATTATCTTCCTCTCTTCTAATTGTTGGAGAAGCCGATGGTTTTCCATTTGTAGCTCTTTTATAGTTGGGGCAGAATTAGTGATCTTCGAGGAAGGCTTAGGTCCTTTGAGAGATGTGGTCAATTTATCAAATTTAGGATCAAGACTGGGCATAGGTGAAGTAGGAGTGATGGGATATTGAAAAGGTGAGGTAGGTTCTAATTTTTTTTTCCTTAGTGGCTCTAATCCCTCCACAAAGACTTCTCTAGGTTGCTTATGAGGGCTCTCGAGGTCGGAGGATACTTGGATAAGATCTAAAGCAGGCGGAGGCTTTGCATAAGGCTTGGTTCTTATGTTCTGGGTACTCTTCCGAAAGGGTCCCTTACCAAATCGGTTGGCTCCTCTCTTGTTTGTGGGAATGATGGGAAAGTATTGTTGCATTACTTTTTGGGGCTTCTTAGGTGTAGGATCAAGAGAAAATGAAGGCATTGGGGGGTCAACAATAGGCTTCTTTTGGTCATTTTTCTTGGTCTTTTTCCCCGATGAAGAAGTAGGAATATCAACAAGCTTTTGGTATTGTTTCAGCAAAGAGGGAGCTTGTGCAAGGGAGTTTGGAGTTTTTGGAGAGTGAGGCTTGGATGGAGAGATAGTTTTTAGGCTAAGTGGCTTTTTATCGGTCTTAATTGTCAAGTGAGGATTTGCAAACTGGTAGATAAAGGCATCCCAACTTTTCCCCTTCTTCTCTAGTTCAGTGAGAACGAGGAGTTTGATCAAACCGTGGTGGAAGAAACTATTGTGGGGGTTGGTCACATTTTTCCTCACTTGAGAGGACATTTTCTCCAAGATTTTGAGAAAATAAAAGGGAAAGTTCAAAGGTTTATTGAACAGAAAATGAGCCAACAATCTAAAGTGACAAGCTTTGAAGGTGGAGTATCTACCTTCACATGTAATTAAACTTGTGATAACGATGAGGGGATTGACCAATTCTGGCTTTATCCACTCCTTAGCATACCTGTTGGCTCCTGAAATGCTCTTGAATTGGGGCTTAAACACCCTATTGTAACTTGAGCATGACAATTGATGATTCTTAAACCACCTATCTCCCATTCTTGGAAGTTTTGTTGCAGCAACAATTGACTCTTCTATGATTGCAAAATTGAGAGACCCTACATGTGCTATCTTGCCATCAAAACCAACTGCAAATTGCATAGAAATACCGTCATCATGGCATTGCAAACTCGACAGAAATGGCCCCCAGCCAGCACACAAGAACACTTCCCTGCACTGTGCGAATTCTGGAATGGAAAACAAGTCTGCATAGGAGGATGGTTCATATCGCTTGGGCATTGTGACAGAGTTTGAATTCACTAAGAAAGAGAGAAATTAGCCACGCAAAGACTCAAATTGGGCACGGTCTGAGCGCAATTGGAACAGAGGGCGAATTTTACCAAGCAAGGGTGAGAACAGGCCAAGAAATGGCACGGGTTTAACATAGTCTGAGTGCGATTAGAACAGAGGGAGAATTCGGTAGAGGTTGGGTGCGATTCCTTAAAGCAGGGTAGAGAAAATGGCAAGGGAAAATGAAACAATAGAGTGCCCATCCCGATTTTGAATGCTCTTATGGTGGAGTACGTTGCCCACATGTGTGCGCGAGCTGCCATGTGTGGGAGATTTGAATTTGATGGCAAGCTTGGGAGCAATGGAGTGGTGCATACTTAGATCAATGTCCAAGTCTTTTGACTTGGAAATTTGATCATAACCATATGAAGCATCTGTTAATCAATGCCTACAACTAATGTAATTAAATATAATTTAATTCTAGTTACTTGGAATCTAGGACAGTTACTGGTATGCAATTCAATGGCACTTCAAACGACACTTCAAACAACATTTCATTCAGCACCTCATACAGTACTTCATCCAGTACCCTTGTATTAAGTTCATTTTCACCTCTTATAATGGATAGCCTGCAATTTTGAAGTGTTTTTGACAACCATAGTGGTTAATGAGCAAATGCAGAGTGCTCCATGCTTACTCATTCTTCTTGTATATGACATATAGTGTCAAAACCTATAATGAACGGGTTATAGAAAATGTCAAAACCTATAATGAACGGGTTGTAATGAATGATAAACCGATAAAGAGTGGTATGTTAAGCATGAGTTTCGTAATGTATAGCACACAGGAGTGAAGCATTTTAAAAATAACATGACTATCAATGTAATAACCTGTATTATAGTAATAATACAAAAATTCTTGCAAAGACTCATTTCTCCAGGCAA
>JZKD02S1881446.1:5033-50245 GCA_000966675.3 Picea glauca | reverse complement strand
TTCTATAGTGCTCCCTGTGTTAGTCCCTTCAGAGACTATTTTAGCTCTTTGGGTTGAGCTACCTCCTGTTTTTCGGTATCGGTCTACGAATTTTATAAGAAAAACATTCCTTCCCGCAAAGAGATCGGAAGGAACCTTGGTTGAAAGGTCTAATTTTGATTTAATGTATCTACCTTGTGGGTCTCCAGGCCTATTCATGAAAGAAAGAAAAAACAAAAAGAAAAATCTACCATTTGATTCCTAGGTTTATTCATGAAAGAAAACAAAAAGAAAAACTACTATTGTGTTTGGGGGAACCTGCTATAGCAAATGCGTAGGTTCTTAACTTTCGTCTTAAAGTTCCCCCACCACCAAACTAATGATAAGGTCTAAGGATAATCTAATTCCTAATTACTTCCTACCTTAAGACAACTCCCCGACAATGGCACCAAAATGTTAGGTGTTTTATATGTACTAAAAAAGACACTAAACTACCCTCAATTAAATTGTCAACCCGAGGTAAGTAAACTTAGAGTTGTAGCAAAATATATGCCAAAGGTAAAAAGGTTGGTAGGAGTATGGTCTAACTACGAAAAGAAGCTATCTAGGGCTAATCTACTCAAGCAAACCTATCTAATGAACAAACCCTACTAAGAAAATTGAAACTAGGTAACCTAAGTACTTTTGGGCCAAAGACTAATGGATAGTTCCTAAGAAATCGAATGAAAACTCTATGTAAATCAAACTAGTTCATGACAGTAAGCAAAGGTAAACTACTAAACATACTAAGAAAATGATGAAAGCAAACTACCTTTAACTTGCCAACCTACAATCAATGAGAAACTACCCTATGAAAGAAATTAAATAAGCAAGTAAGCAAACACACCTATCTAACCTATTAAAGAAAATAGACAAGTAAGAAAAGACACCTAACTAACCTACTAAAGAAAAAGACAAGTGAGCAAAGACAACTATCTATCCTACTAAAGCAAAGGGGCAAGTAAGCAAAGACTACTCATTGAACAACTACCTAGCCTAAGAGGCAAGTGAACTAAATGCCTAATGAAAAATTGTTTCTCTTGCATGAAAGGAAATTTAAATGCTTGATGCAATGCATGAAAGGAAATATATTCTGTTGAAAGCAAGAAAGATTAACAACTAAACTTATGAAAGCAAGAAACTATATTTTCTAATCTACAAAAGAAAGAAACTATATTTAATCTATGAAACACTCAAATGTAATGTTGGTGGTTGTGTGAATGCCTTCGGTGGTGACGGATGATATCTCGATGACACTTAACCACAAAGGACAGTTCTAATGGTATAAGCTCAATACTAATTTCAATGGCAAAATGAAAGGTGTGAAGTAAACAGTCCAATGCAAACTTAGCCATGATAAAAGTAATGTTAAATACCCTGCATATTCATGTATAAACCATCAACAACATAATGAGATCATCATTATCTAACTAAGGAATTTAATTTCATTTTAATCTATGAAAAGAAATTGCGTGAAATAAAACTACACTATGTCTATTCTAACCATTCAAACTAAAATAAAGAAATAATTAAAAATAGAAATTTAAAGCATGATATTAAAAAGTAAATTGACAATCTAATTTAACCAACAATTAATTAAATGAAATCTATATAAACTGAAGTAAGCAAGCTATGACTAGTAACTGGAACTAATTTTATCTATCCATCAAAGATCCCTGTCAAATGAAACCCAAATAGAACTTTGTTTTATTCTAAAAACAACTATGTTTTAAACTTGACTGTAAGAAAATAAATAAAATTGTAATCTGATATCTAGATGCATATGGGGTTAGTGTAGAGACTTGCAAGTCTTTTCCTACTCTACAAAATCACTGCATGTTAATACATATCATCATCTAACCTGCAAAACAATTAAAAGAATTAAGCTACAACAAACTAGTTAACAAAATATGCATGTACAGAAAATTACAGCAAACTAATTAAATTATGAAATGCATGAAAGAACACAAAGAAGAGTTACCAGACTGTTGGTGGGCCCCCCAACAAGTCATGGTCACTCTCTAAAAGTACACCACGAGCTTAGCAGACCGAATTCACAATAAAAGTCAAAAAACGCAGTTCTGGCATAATTCTAGCAATGTAAAAACTCAAATAGAGCAAAATCATTTTTCTGGCAATTCTAATGCTTATGATACTTGGTTAACAATCTAATGATCATCCTATTGGTATTTATAATCTTACAACCTAGGTGGTTGACCACAGGAGGGTCAAACCACCTCTAAATTCGGCAATTTACAATAAATGCATCCATAACTAACAAAACGGAGGAAACCAATAATCGCCCTCTTTGGACAATTGAAATCGAGTTGTCTTGAGCTTAGCAGCTAGAGGAGGTGATTAAAAAAAAAACCCATGTGCATGATTTTTCCACCACTGGCTGCCAATACCATAACCACCAACTTGCCTTGCGTTTTTGTGCAATACTGGGTGCCAGAACGAGTGTCGGATCAAGTACCGGAACGAGTGTTGGATCAAGTGTCGGAACTAGTGCCAGACCAAGAAACATGGTGCATTTTGCCCTATAATAGTAGAAAAACATGAATTAACTCTTGGAAACCATAAAATATGATAAATTACGCTTGATTGAATCACAAAACATGAATTATACGTACCTCATGCCGATTATATCATTTTACCATAAAATTCTTCAAAAAGCTCCTTTGAAAGATAAAAATGCATATATACATATGGAAAAAAGTGTATAATAACGTCATGAAGATGATCATATCTCGAGCCCAACAACGTGCTTGTTGTTCCTTTGAACAGAAAAATTGACGTTCCTTTTGTACACTTTTTGTTCCTTTGAACAGAACAATTGCCGTTCCTTTTGCGCGCTTGTTGTTCCTTTGAACGGAACAATTGTTGTTCATTTTGCACGCTTGTTGTTCCTTGAACGGAACGATTTTTGTTCCTTTTGCGTGCTTGTTGTTCCTTTGAATGGAACAATTGTCGTTCCTTTTGTGCGCTTGTTGTTCCTTTGAACGGAACAATTGTCGTTCCCTTTGCACGCTCGTTGTTCCTTTGAACGGAACGATTGTCATTTCTTTTGCGCGCCCGTTGTTCCTTTTTCACACTTGTTCATTTTGTCGTTCCTTCCCTACATTGTTGATAAAATGCTAAACCATTCCTTTGGGGTACAACTTTCACCAAATAATTTTCACCAACATTATTTCTAACGATCTATCATTATTTTGTGGACTATCTCCCATACCTTATCAAATTGTTTTTTGGATTACTTTCTTCGAAATATCTTAAACTTTGTTCATAACCTGTAACCACCATAATTCGTTTCTTTTCCCTTATACATACAAATACACTTAAATGATATCTCTCCTTTATATTATAATGAGCCTGCGGCACACTTTTACTTGGCATCCTTACACTTCTTTACGCCATCCCTTACTCTTAAGGAGTAGATGAGCCTCCCTTCATAAACTTAAAAAATAAAATAAAATAAAATAAAAATAAAAATAAAATCTTTCTTTTCCCACAAATAATAGGGGGTCTCATCACGAGCCAACCTACCATGATCATTGGATACTAACCTAAGTGACATTCCCACTATGGCTACCACGCCAGGGCAATGGAATTTGACATTTTCTTTTGACAAAGGACAAGAGGTCTCATCATGAGCTGAATTGTTCACTTAAGTTACACTCTAGTGAGTGGCATTATCATCATCTGGATACCAAACCAGGATAATGGTCCTTTTTCGGGAAAAACTTAAATAAATTTAAAAAATAAAAAATAAAAAATATTTTTTTTTTCAAAAAGAATAAGGGGTTTCATCACGAGCCAACCTACTATGATCATAGGATAATAACATAAGTGGAATTCCTATTATGGATACCACACCAGGGAAATGGCCTTTGACAGTTTCTCGTCAAAGGACAAGGGATCTCATCACGAGCCGACTTGTCACCTAAGTTACAATCTAGTGAGTGGCATTATCACCATTTGGCTACCAAACCAGTATAAGATAATAGGACSGTATCGAATTTCCCCCCCAAACAACACTCCCTGTTCCGAATGGATGGAGGGAGAGGGGCGGACCGAAGGCAGGCTTACTTTCCTGATGGCCCCTTACTAAAGAAATAAGGTTMTGTGGGCACTTTCCTGATTCCTTTAAACCTCGCACTATATCCAACCTAACTCACTCGTATCTTCCCAACCTATATGACGAAGTAGCCCAAAMTCCACTCTGATGCTGGAGGATGGCATACATCCTTTTTGCAAGCAAGGCCAATTTCTTCAGTAGCCGTCGTTACTGTTCCACCCCATGAAGTTGATCCGGAAAAGACAATTCAAATAATTATCAAGGATACAATCTCATCTAAGGGTTAAAAGGCAACCCTGTCAAGGCTATGGACGCCTGCTAGCAACAATGGCTCTACCTGTGGTATGGAAATTTACCTTAAACACCAAGTTTCTGCATGTCTCTAGATTTCCTTCACTCAATAACGAGGCTATCATTTCAGTTGTATTCAATAAAACGAAAAAGTAACAACATTATGATATGTGGGATATTATTTAAATGAACAAATTTAATTTATTCGGCATATGTATCCTTAAAKCATTCTTTTGAGTATAGGTATATTTCAATTCCACGAAAGAGGACTAACGTTTAATGATTATCGTTAAAATATGTTGTTTGAAAATTAATCATTGATCCCCATTGGCGGCGGCAGTACAATCATTACCTCTCACCATCAATACCTACACTTATTACGTTCCCATACGCTGACAGTCAAGGTCGACCTTTCTATTAATGAGGGGAGTGGACACTCGACACGCTTCTCGATAAAGATAGTAATGATTGTAATAAATACCCACATTTGTAAACACTTGTTGTCTCTGATATTTTCTATTTTCGGTAATTTTTCCTCCGAGTTGGTCTAACCAAGTCTACTACCAGGAAAGATAGTCATCCACATTTTCTCACAAAATGGGTGGCAGAGGTGTGCGCATGGAGCCAACTTTACTATAGGTTACAGAGAAAGAAAGAGAAATCCTACACCGGTTGGGGTGGACAGAGTACTTCAACCCTCTACAAGGATATGACACGAATGTCACGCTTGAATTCTTCCAAAATCTGTAGGGAGAAATCTCTATGGTGCGAGGCATACGAATCTCATTCACCTCGGAAATCTTAGCAGAGGTCATAGGCCTCCCTAACACAGGCATCAATGGACAAGAAGATACACAGCACTGAAGGAAGTTGTGGAAACTTTCATAGACCCTGGGGAAGAATTGGATAAGAAGGGAAAGGGACTTAATACCAATACCCTCAGAGAACCATGGAAGGAACTGGCAGAGATAATTCAGCAGTACATCACTTGTGATGGATGATACAATGTAATTCGACCTCGCCACATCAAATTGTTGGCAGCTTTAAAAAAACGGTTAGTACTTAATCTACCTTTCTTTTTTAATGCGATATTACATGAGGTTGCCTTAAGAACACAAAAATCCAAGGATCTTGTTACTATTATCAGTCACCACAGATTAGTTAAAATGATAACAAATAAAGCACTGAGTCAAACTCAATTGACCTGGGATAGTCTGATTAAGGCCAATAAACCTCCACAACTAGAGCAGCCTGAATTATGCCATGAAAAAACACCATAGGAAATTGAAGATAGACAGGTAGAGGAGACTACCACCCAAAGAGAAATCCCATCTCCTCAAAATGAAGCTGAGGAAGACCCTGCCCAAATCACAGAGGCCAAGACCTCACAAACATAGGCATTAACAAAAAAAAGGAAGAGATCAACAACTGCCCCTAAAACCGTCATTTAGACAAGGAGAAGAAGCAGACGAATTCAGGAAACAACTGAAGCAATTCAGGGTACAACAAAACAGTCTGAAGAACTTCAGAATTCTACAAAATAGTCTCCACGGGAGAATGTTCATGAAATTAGGCAAGAAGAACAGACCTCACAAAGGAATGATCAGGAAGACACCCAACCGACATTAGAGCATCTGACAGAACAATTTTTGAAGAGCTATGAGGTAGAAATAGCCGAGTTTTTGGGAATCTTGGGAACCTCAATTGATAGAGGCACAAATAATCTAGAAAAATTCCCAGAACAAGCCTCCTCTTCAAAACTAGCTGAAGATTTTCTTGATATTGAAATGTCTTTTCCAGAAGACACAACATAGGAAGAACCTCATTTTGAAATAATAAGCCCTCTTGGATAGAAAAAACATTTTGAAGGAACAGAGGAACAACCATCTATTGGCCAGAATGAAGAAGACCTTGATACCTCTCATAAACAAAAATCAGCCAAGAGCCATAAGAAAATTAGAAAGTTAAAAAAAGAAAACAAATTGTTGAAGAAAAAGGCTAAGAAGGCTGAAGTATTAAAGCAGAAGGTGGATAAAATCAAGGAAATTATTAAGGAATTGAGGAAATAGTTAGAAAAAGCAGATAAGGCCCATAGAAGAAAGAAAAACAAAAGGGCCAGAGTGCAAGGAAGAAACCCTCTTCCTAAAGAAGCAATCAGTACAAATTATGGAGGGATACACACAGACCCTGAAGAAATAGTAATAGAAGAAACAGTAGCTCAGAAAGAGGAAGTAACTCCTTTAGAAACACAAGAAAATATGACAGCTACATAAGCAATTGATGTTGAGGTGCAGATAGACACCCCATTATTAGAGGAAATAGCTCAACTCCTTGAGAAAAATTCTACCATCAGGAGATTGGAGGAAGAATTGATGCAGTATCAACAAACTCTGGTTCAAAACGGAAATGAATTATTGAATATGGTAGACGATCATGCACTTCAGTCCCAGAAATAGAGTGTTATTGTGGACATAATGGAAGCAGATCTTACATAGGCCCAGCAAGCATTAACTCAATCTAGGGAAGAGATGGGCGCTATGCAAGAATACCAAGCATCCCAATCTCAAGCACAGGGTGTCACCATTGATAAACTAAAGGCAGAGCTGGGACAAGCCCATCGAACATTGACTCAACACCAAGATGAGATGGTCACTAGGGATGAACATCAAAAGATTGTTAAAAAACTGAAGGACATGACAGCAACAGAGAGTGAGACCTATGATGAGCTCACCAGGGCCCAAGGGAAGGTAAAAAAGGTACAAACCCAATTTGAAAAAGCTTTGGAGAAAATCAAATAAATCTGTGATGTCTACTCTAATGTTATTAATTAAAGAGCCCCTGCCACCAATTACACTTTATTCTTGATGGAACGATATATGTTATTAAGAGTGAAGTCCATCAGAGAAAGTAAACCTATTTCATTTCCCACTGTACCTGAGTTTATTTCATGTTTTTGAGAGAAGGACAAAAAGGTACAATACTTTCTATGTGAATTGTACTTTCATAATTTCATTCTAGAAGAAGAAAGGAAAGATAACCCTGGCCCATTCATAGGTGACATACAGTATCAGGAATTTATGGCATTTACTCAGAACCAAGTCAGATGGGGTAACTCTCATAAAACTTTCTTAAAGAGGGAAACTGGGCTAGATCTCTGGGTCAAGGGAGAACCTCCAAAGTCCTTTCCAGCTATTATGTGACATAAAACATTTATGAAAAGAGGGGGGGTCATACACTCCTTAGCCCCTATCCATCTACAGGTTATACGTTTAGGTATCACTCATTTTAGAGAGCTTAAGGAAGAAGATCTTGCTACTTCTAAAATAAGATGGAATGCATCCTCTAATGAAGTAAAGAGTAGGGAACCCTTTGGGTACATGAATTTCTTTGCAGCTACCTTCAGAATAGAAAGGTATTCTAGATTTCTCTAAGAGGAAGGGCCTGCTTGGATTGGGTGTAGATATAATCCCCCTATCATTTGGTTTCCTCCATTAAGTTACCAAAATGATTATCAACTTAACAAGAAAATGGAGGATGCTTCTTTTGGAGAACTCAGAAGAGCAATGGGTTCAGGAGGCCTGGTGAACCAACCTTTCCACCTTACAGCATTATTGATTTACATGTAAGATCTCAGCTTGCATGAGGACATGCAAGAAGGTAAGATGGGGGGTATGTTAGGTTATGAAAAAGGTATAAATATCTTCCTTTTTCCCACATTTCATGATATCATCTTGATTGAATTTTCGGTTATTTAGGAGAAAATAGGATAGAAAATGAATAATATACTCTTTAGCGTTATTGTTGAAGTTAGATTACATAGATCCTAAAATATGATTGGAATTGTCTGGTTTTATTACAAGATTGGTTAAATATTGTCAAACCCAAGATAGCAAAGGAAATCTTGAAGATGTGAAAGCTATTGGAGGTTGAGGACTGTATGGTGCAAGGTAGTTTTGAAGATGATTAAGTTTCTTATATTGTAAATTTATAATAGTAAAGCAATCCTGAGGATCTCTCGATCCTCGGGATAGCTTAATTTACCCATATTGTTGTAATATATAAGGGGTAAATAGATCTTGAAAAAATATAGAAGAATTGCACCCAAGAACTCGAAACTTAGAATTGCTCTGTGTTAACAATTTTTGTAAATGTTGTACCAGCTATGAAATCAATAAAATCTTTGAGCGGTTTTACCTTTTCTACATAATGAATTTCAAATAGCAGTGCTTCTAAGGACCAAGGGCCTAATCTGAAGGAGCTATTGTTCGACCTATAATTGTATCAGTTCAATTTTTGTTTTGTGATTCGATTCTCTTTTACAGTAGTTAAATGAATGAATAAGTCTATTGATGATTTTATGTCATTTTAAAGAGATAGATATTTCCTTAAGTATTAGATGATTGTTGTTCCAATTCCTATTACTGAGATTTGATGCGTGACAGTTCCTCATAAGTTCACACTTGCTATTCCTTTTACTTAGTTTACATTTGTTGTTCCTTTCACTTAGTTTACATTTGTTGTTCCTTTCTGTTAAAATATAGTTGTTGTTCCTTTCAATAGAAGTACGATTGTTGTCTCTTTTCAATTAGATTACAGACTTTGTTTATTTCCATAGAGTAATTTTCCTTTTTCCTTTCCAGTAATTAGATTCATAATAATAGTCAATTCTGCAAGTCTTTATTTAGATTCAATTATTGCTTTTAAAATGAATTCAATAGATTAATTAGTTAATTTCCATTGCACAACTTTAGATTTCAAATACTAGAATATTTAATGAATGTTTGAGGAACTTGATTGTTGATAAACTCAAATTTGTTTTAACTACACTATTTTAGCCTCTATGATCTATCTGCATAGACTTTGTCGATATTCTTGAGATAAAAGACGAATCCTCGGGTTGATAAATTAATGTTAAACTAAGGTTGTTTTTAGACATATTTAGACCCCAACATAGGCCAAGATGTAGAGGATTTTGAGGAGTTAGAAGAGGATATGAAAAATCTCAGTGATGACTGCTTACAACCTTATATAACAGTACACAATTACCAAAAGTCTCTCACTACAGAGTATCAGACTGAGAGTAATAAGAACAACAGTGTTTCTGAAGATTCGACTTATCACGGAGTAACAGATGTTATAATGGCCGAGCTCCACCAGAAATACAACCTGAGACCTAGAAACTTTCTTTCCAGAACTGCTTCGGTTAAAAATATACTGCCGAGGGTTGAAACTGACCAAGCAGTTTCAAAAAACACTGAAAATAAGATTGCTAACATACAGTCTATCAAAACAAAGATATTGGAGACGTCACCCTTAAGCACACCGAAAATAAACACCCCTGTTACCGAAACGAAGGCTCTTCAACCTAGGAAAGCTGAAAAGAAAGGGCTGGAGACTCAAACCATTTAAACTGACAAAACCATTGGAAGTTTTAATCTAGAGAATGAGATCAATAAGATCAAAATCCCTATTCCCCTCGTTGAACTAGCTAAAAAACCGATATACCGAAAACAAATCGCTAGAATGATTAGTTTTTCGAAAAATGAAAATCACGTTGGTGCCATTAACTTAGAAGATGATAAGCCTAACATAATTTTCAGCTCACACTTTGAAGGTGCTAGAGACACTGTTGCCCCTTTCTACATCACTTTGACAGTTTTCGATCATCTTCTCCATAATTGCATGTTATATTCTGGGGCCTCTCACAATGTGATGCCTAAATAAATCATGGACATAATCGACCTAGAAATCACCAGGCTTTATGGAGATTTATATTCATTCGACTCGAGGAAATTCAAGTGTATAGGCATGATAAAAGACTTAGTCATAAATCTTCCACAGGTACCTACAAAAAGTGTTTTAATGGATGTGGTTCTCGCAGATATACCCCCGAAATATGGCATGCTCTTGTCTCGGTCCTGGGGTGCTAAACTTGGCGGTTCTCTTCAACTTGATATGACATACGCAACGATTCCTTTTTTTGGAGGCTAGTTCATGCGATTTTATAGGGAAACCAGGTTAGCGTTTACAGTTAGTGATCCTCTAAGCTCAAATAATTATCATGTATATATTGTTGATCAAGATTTAGGTAATTGTATATTATCTATAGATGATGATGTTGACGCATGTGTATAAGAAAGTTGTATAGAAAATAAAAAAGAAAAAGAACAAATAGAACAAGATGTATATAGCACTGGTGTTTGGAAAATGTTTTTTTACGGTGCCTCTTCTTATCTTGGAGCTGGGGCTGGAGTAATTTTTGTAGCACCTGATAAACAATTCATTATCCCTTTATCTTATAGGCTACAGTGGAACATTGACCACACTAATAACATATGTGAGTATGAAGCTCTAGTGTTAGGGTTAGAGGTCGCTAGGAGGATGAAAATTAAAAACTTAGAAGTTTTTGGTGACACAGAGTTAATCGTGAAACAAGTCAATCGTCAGTACCAGGCCAAACATCCTAGATTAAGGTCATATTGAAATTGTGTTTGGGACCTAATCGAATTTTTTTTCTCTTCTATTAATATTCACTTCATTCCGAGAGTAGAAAATCAACAGGTGGATGCCTTAGCCAAAGTTGCTTCGACTTTCGCACCTCCCACTTCTTTCAAACTTAAATACCATATACAAATGAGACATAGGCCTTCCATACCCAATAACATACAACATTGGAAAGTCTTTGAGGATAACAAATGACTATGAAAATGTTTAGAAATAGTAGACGAGTTCACCGAAATGAATGTTGACCAAGAGAACCAGAATGATCCTATTTGGATCATGCAGGAAGAGGAAGACCCCCAAGAGTTCCAAGATAAAATCGAAAATCATTGTATGTTGGTTTTAAAAAATAACCAATTACCCAAGGGCCTGATTCCCTTAGAAAGACTCTTTAATTATGATCACATCCCTTTGAATACTACCTTACAGCCTCAGCCGGAAGAAGTCGAAGATTGCAATATAGGTACCAAAGAGAGTCCTAGGTTAGTTAAGGTATCCAGGTACCTATCCCCCGAAATCAAGAATAAATATGTTGAGTTGCTTAAAAAATAAGAAGATGTTTTTTTCTAGTCTTATGACGAGTTAAGAACTTATGACACAACTATAATGGAACATAAAATTCCATTAAAACCAGGCGTCAAACCGTTTAGGAAGAAACTCAGGAAGATCAACCCTATCTTACTACCGGTAATAGAAAAAGAGGTCAAAAAACTCTTGGATGCTAAAATCATAGTCCCACTGAGATATTCTGAGTGGGTAGCTAATTTAGTCCCAATGAGAAATAAAAATGGCAAGATCAGATTATGTATCGATTTCAAAAACCTGGATCGGTCATCACTCAAAGACAATTACCCATTACCTAATATGGATCATGTTTTAGAAAAAGTAGTTGGAGCTAACAAAATGTCTATGATTGATGGTTTTTAGGTTACAATCAAATCGCAGTGCATCAGGACGATAAAGAAAAAGTTACTTTCACTACCCCTTGGGGTACTTTCATGTATGATAAAATTCCCTTTGGTTTAATGAATGCAGGGGCAATTTTTTAGCGAGGCATGGATATCGCTTTCGTGGGTGAAAGAGATAAGTTCGTGGTTATCTATCTTGATGACCTGACTGTATTCTCCAAATCTGATGTAGAACATCTAATGCACCTTAAACAAACCTTCAAGAAATGCCAAAGTTTGGTTTGTCACTCAATCCCAAGAAATCGCATTTCACAATGCAAGAAGGTAAACTCTTGGGCCATATCATGTCTAAGGATGGGATCAAAATCGATCCCAAAAGGGTTGAGGCAATAGATACAATAAATTTTCCTAGAAATGTAAAATAAATTCAGTCTTTTTTAGGAAAAATAAATTTCTTGAGGAGATTCATTCCTAACTTTGCTAAGATTGTGAAATTGATAACGGATATGCTCAAAATAGACAGTGAAGTGAAATGGACAAGCGAAGACAAAGCCTCCTTTCAACGCATCAAGAAAGTAATAAGTGAAGCACCAGTCTTGGCCAGCCCAGATTACACAAAAGAGTTTTTGATTTTTTCTTTTTCTTCAGAACATACTATAGCAGTTGTATTGTTACAAAAAAACGAAGAAAGTTTTGAGCGGCCTATCACGTTTTTTAGAAAAAGTCTCAGGGATGCCGAGTTGAAATATGATATATTGGAAAAACAAGCCTATACAATGGTGAAATCTCTCAAAGCTTTAATAACTTACGTATTTCACTCAAAATTCATTGCTTATGTGCCCTCTAGCTTTGTTCAAGATATCTTGGTGCAACCAGAGAGCGATGGAAGAAGAGGTAGGTGGTTAGCTAAGATCCAGGAGTTTGACCTAAAAGTCAAACCAACTAAAATTATAAAAGGTCAGGGTTTGACCAAATTGCTTGTCAAATAGAACTTAAAATCACTAGGGATAAATCAGTTGTAACAGACCGAGGGATTTTTGTAAATAGACGACCTTGATGTCACTGCACCTACAACCGAAATTCAAGACAAGTTTCCTACTTCAGCTTGGTATCACGACATCGTCAATTACCTACTTACGCTCCAATGTTCTACTGAGTTAACCCCATCTAAGGCTAGGATGTTAAAGTTACATGATGTAAAATACTGTATCATAGATGTTGAATTGTATTGGAAAGACCCCCTGGGTTTCCTACTGAGGTGTTTAGTTGAAACTGAAATAGAAGGGGTTATAGATGAATTCCATGTCAGGGTATGTGGAGGACATCATGTGTGGAAAGAAACAGCTTATAAGATCTTAAGAGTCGGATCCTACTGGCCCAAATTGTTCACAGAAGTGAACACTAAAGTTTTAAATTGTGTCCCTTGTTAGTTGTTCACAGGCAAACAGAAGATCCCAGCTTTTCCCCTAATCCCAGTTAAAACCGAAGCCCCATTTCAGCAATGGGGACTTGATTTCATTGGAGAAATCCATCCATACTCCAATGCGTAGCACAAATGGATCCTAACAGCTACTGATTATTTCACTAAATGGGTGAAATCTATCCCCACAAGAAATGCAACTGATTCGGTAGTAATCAATTTTTTGGAAGAAAATATCTTATCCAGGATTGGTTGTCCCCGAAAAATAGTCATTGATAATGTGAAAGCATTTAAGTCAATGGCCATGATAAAAAATTTGCCAAAAATATAACATCGTACTAGGACACTCAACAACTTACTATCCACAAGGTAACGATCTGGATGAATCATCCAACAAAAGCTTGATTACCATGATAAAAAAGGTTTTGACTGAAAACAAGAAAGCGTGGCATATCCATTTAAAATATTCTCTATGGGCCAACAGAATAAGCACTAAAAGATCAATTGGGATTTCCCCTTTCCAGATGGTATATGGCACTAATGTCATTTTACCAATAAATCTTGCTCTGCTAGTAATGAAACTCTGGCAGGATTCAAATGAAGAACCCAATGACGTTACCAGAAGGATAAACCAGTTGGTTGAAGTCCAGCAAAATAGGGTCGAAGTAAATGAAAAGTTACAAATATATCAGGATAAAATGAAGGCCTTGTTCGATCAGAAATCTAAAGATGGAGAATTCCTCCCTGGCGACTTGGTCCTGAAGTGGGAAGCCAGGAAAGAAGATGCTAGAAAACATGGCAAATTCGATCCGATCTGGTCTGGCCCATACAGGATTTCAGCCTTTGAGGGGAAAAATGCTTAGTTATTAGAAAACCTAGATGGAGACATCTTCAATGCCCCTGTAAATGGGCATCATCTTAAACACTTCATGCAATAATGTGTTTCTAAATCCTCATTGTACATACCGGTTTGTTTTCATGCTTTTTGTATAGATTCAAAAAAAAAAAAAAGAGATTTATTTCATGATGTTTCCTAACAATTATAATGATATGTTAATCGCAGGGAAAATTTCTCACAAGACAGCGGACTCGAGGTACTGAAAGGTGACATGCACAGGTATTCCTATCAAGTATCTCACAATGACAAAGGTAATGAATTAATAATATTTGGGATGGCAATATAAGAGATAATAAAGGCATGAAATCCCATTTCAAAATTCGAGATAAAAGCCCTAAAAAGTACGAATGATTTCATTCCTGTCGATAAAAAAAAAAAAGTATAAAAAATAAATCAAAGAAATTCTTGATGTAATAAAAAGGGGGCTTAAGAAAAGGTTATAAAAGCTAATTAAGAAAATCTCTGAGAACAATCACATGTACAACAATTTTTCTATGAAAAAAAAAAAACCCTTTACCCTCCCCTTGACCACAGTAAAACCTTTCCCCACTTAACCATAGAAGTCCAGTCTTAAAGTTTCCTGACAATAGAGGGGTCTCGCTCTGGTCTTGAAAACTCTCAAACAAACTTTCAAGAAAGAGAGGGGGTTGTGTTTTTAAGTTCTTTGACTTTAGCTGGATCACAAACATGTCTAGGTTAATCCTGACCTTACTAGCTATCCTAACAGAAATAACTAATTAGTTTCCCTAAAGGAAGTTCCCTGGACTAAAGGTCAAAAAGTTTCCCTTAAGAAGTTCTTTGAAGCCCATGATTTTTGAAGGAGAGGAGAATATTAACCCAGATATATTTAAATGAGTTGATAGACTTTGATTCTTTTTCAAACAGATATATTCCTGAGTATATGGTATGCTCATTGATTGCCCCCACTTCAAAAAATAAAAAAATAAAAATGGTGAAAGGAAATTCAATATTGATTGACCCCATCTAGTTCAAAGAGATGAAAAAAGGAAATTCATTATATTGATTTCCCTCATCCAGCATTTAATTTCTTGGAAACAATGAAGTGGTGAAAGGAAATTCAATGTGGGAAGTCGGATAACTTCATCGGGATACTGAACATGCTCACTAGCAGTGAAGCAATATCCTCATATCTAATAAAAGATATTATACATGAATTACAAGATGTTCTGGTAATTTCTCTTCCTTTTGGCTGAATTCTATCATAGATTTCTAGGATCTCCTTACCGGACATAGAACAAATACTTACCTTGATGCAAACAGAATCACATGAAACCTGATAGGATAGTTGGTTTGATTTTGATTAACTTACATAGTTTCGAGCTCAGGTTTAGGAGAAGAGGTTTACTGAAAACTTGCTCGAGATAGTTAGAATTTTTGTCTTTGGAGAGATTTTCAAGGTTAACGTTGAGACCCTACTCTTGTTTGGTTTTTCTCCAAAATCTGTTTCACAGAGCCGAATAATTGACTCCATTATCCAATGAAGGCACTTGGTTTGGATGTTCTTCTCATCCCACAAGGAGACGCGATCCCTAGATGGAGCCTAATGTTGACACGAAGTTTAATATTTTCCTATCCTTGAAAACTAAAGATTCATCTTTTTCTAAGTCATGGAGATGCCCTTAGTCCAAAAGGGGAATCAAAGCTTTCTGTTCCCTTTCGAGTTTTTGAGATTCGGTTTTTCTCGAAGTATGATCTTCAACCATCTTATTTTCCCGGTACTGAAATCCCGAAAATGTTTAACATATTAAAAAAAATTAAAGGGGGGAAGAAATAGAGGTTACTTTTTGCATCGCTTTCCACAAAGCACTATTTAAACCCGTAATTAATTAAGTTCCTAAACATAATTATCATTCTCTTAATCTTTCGTGATTCAGGTTTTTCTTTCTACTAAAGCGCTTTCAAACTCTCAAACGTCAAACTCCCTATCCTCTTTTTTTCCGAAAAGTTAAAAGGATAATTAATCATTAACCTGGATTAATTAAATCCCTAATATGTGTCTTAGTGCCTCATTAATTTCATCGCAATTTTGTGATCCGAGGTTTACTTATGACTTATCCCCTTACGACAAGATCCCCGAAGTTCTGAAACGCGAAATCGGGTTCTTCTCTAAACAAGGTTTAAGATTAAGGTTGATTTTCTTTTTAAATAGGATTAGTGATAACTAAGCCACCTTTAGCATTTTGGAAATTGAGGAAGGCAGTGATTTTTGAAACTCTAGTTTCGAAATCGCCGATATACGGAAGTATTAATAACAGATAAGTGAAGATATTTTTCGACACGAAAGCATATCTCCAAGCATATCTTTCCATTAAAAAGAATTAATTTTTCATCGTCTGCGTCTGTACACTCGTTATAATGCAAAATTGAAGGTTAATAAGATCTTATATTTTGAACTTCATTGTTATCCTTTACATCTGTAGCAAGTCACTTTTACCTGGTTTTATACACATTTTCTCTGTAAAACAGGTCTCTGATCCAGCACAGGTATCATGGCACCTAAGAAGGCACCCAAGAAAAGAGAAGAAATTGCAGAGAGCTCGAGTCCAGATGGAGACGTTATATCTGATACAATATTGCATGCCATCGATTCCATAAAATCCTGGAGGTAGATTTTCGAGACTCTGGATTATGAAATTAAAAATTTTCCTCATGACATCGACAACAAGCTTCGAGATATAGTGGAGTTTGAGCTCCACAAAATAGATACATGACTGTGACTTATGTCTTATAATGACATGATCAATTGGGCCTTAGATAGAACTAACGTACAGACAAGAAGCATTCTGGATAGTCGAGGGGTCGTCATTGGAACTTTCAGACCGGAACATGTACAAGTAATGTATAAATTATCTCCCAGTCCCAAATATGTTTATAATAAAGATTTCGTGAATAATTTTCAAAGGAAAGAATGTTTTGAGACAGACCAAACGTATCCTGACATAATCAATGACTGGTGGAGAAACAAGGGAAAATTCAGGGCTGATACCCATGGTATTTATGCCATAGCCTCATTGAATGAGTATATTTTTTATGTAGCGATGATGTTATGTAGACTTTTCGGTAAGAAAAGTCCCATCCATTTCCTTGCAAAATGGGTACCTCTTTTGCACGAGGCAACAGAAGGTTACAACTTCAATTGGAATAAGATTTTATCTGATAACATAGCGAAGGAGGTCATGGAATATCAGACTGCAAGATCAAAAGGCCAACTAGCATCCTTTTATATGTCTGCATACATCATGGATGCTATATGGTTCTCAACTCCTTTCCCTTTGATGAGTTGGAGTTGGAATCTGACTTACCCAGATCCAATTCACGAATATCATTCTAAACTTTGGGAAGAAAACACCAAGGACTCATTCTATGAGATTTGTCATTTCGTGGTGATACCACTACATTAGATGTTGTATAGTTTTGCACCTCCCCGCATTTCAGAGTTGGTCATAGGAAACCTCATGACAGTTGTTGACTGGTTTATAGAGGAGAATTTTCCATACATCATAGTTTTCGGGTGCTCAATCCCTCCACACACACTCACGAAATTCCTCCCTGATAGATTGGTGTGTAGGGAGGTAGCTCATCAAATAGTAATAGGTGGAATTGGGATAGAACTAAAAAACGGCTCAAAATAAATCTTGGCTAGTTTTTCCCGTTCAGATTGGGAAATTTTCAGTGCTCAACTTGGGTCTTTCCAAAGTTGAAGCGGTAGCACTGGAGGAGGTCAAATTGGTATACCTCGAGCACAGGAAGCACGATCCTTACCAGTTAGTGAGAAAACACATGGCCCACTGTAATATGAAGGCTTATGAACATGAGAAGTCCCCTTGTGATGACATGTTCAAAGGGACTAAGACCTATGAGAAGTGTTAGAAAGAGTACAGACACTGTTGTCCGACTTGCAACATAGTTTTCAGACCTTCCAGAAGAACAGACAGAGCAGTCTGCCCAAAGTGCTGCAAGGAGAAGCAATTACCCTTCCTCGGGAAAAAGAAGATACTCCTCCAGGTTTCAAACAAGACGCACAAGATAAAGTCAATCCTAAAGATTTTCCTCAGGGGACTAAAGGGTCTTCACAAAATGAAGAGGCCTTACAGACAGAAAATCCAAAGACGAAAGCAGAGAGGAGGCCCAAGACACCTCTCGAACCCAGTAAGTCTACTCCCTCGTTATCACTTTCTGTTCATGTCAATGAACCTGAGGCTATGGGAGAAACAAGATATATAGAGATAGGAAGTCCCATAACTTCCTTAACTCCTTTACAATCTACCTTTGGACTCCCACAAATGGGAGCTATATATGTTGGTGACCTCACCCCTATTTCCATAGATGAGATCCCTCCTTCTGATTATTTTTTCAGAAAGAAGAGGAAGGTTGTTCTAAAACAAGAAATGTATATGAAAGAAGGGGGTATGGTGAAGAATCATAGGGTCTTGGTAGATGTCCAGAACTTGGAGGAGGAGGATTTTGCTACAGAGGTAGTAGGCTCCATGGGAGCCATGGCAACAACAAACATTTTTACTATGGAGAACATGATCAGAACAAGGATAAAGAAGAGTAACCACATGATATCTCACTTGCAGGATCAGTGGAAGAATGTTGAGAAAAACATTAGAGAAGAGGTGAATAGAAGTTTGGAGCAGGCTAGAGTTGTTGAAAGGAAAGAAATTCGGTCACTTAAAACTAGCCTGGATGAAATGAACCAGAGGATACAAGCAAGTCAGGTACAAGTTACTCAGCAAATGGAGCTTGTAAAATAGCTACAGGCTAAGTTAAATTTGACAAAAGGTCGGGTCGTGGACTTAAAGGCTTTTCAAACCCTCTTGTTAAAAGCCCATACAAAGATAGAAGGTGAACAACAGCAATTGATCTCCAAAATAGAGATCATCCAACATTATTTTCAAGAGGTAAGCAAATCCGTTGATAATATTATTTTACTGGAAAAAGAGGCTAAAGCAGCAAGGAATACCTTTCAGAAAGGATTCGCATGTTCAAGGAACAAGGAGATGCCGAAAGATCTAAAACTTTCTATCACAGAACAGATAAGAGGAGACATCATGCTCAAGGCTTGGGAAACGAACATAGTCAAAAACAAGAAGATAGTCAAAGAAATCAAAGACGACTGTGAGGGAATATTTGAATCTTTGGATAAGAAAGCATTAGGAATTGAAATAAATGACTGCTCTGGACTACTAGGGCAGATAAACATTGTGAAACAATAGTTGGACTACAAAGAGAGATTACAGGAGATTCAAGTGGAGATTTCACAGTTGAATGAAATTGATACCAACCTGATAGACAAATGGTTGGTTCAGCCTAATTTAAAGTTGCAAGTGATCAGGTTTGTTGATAAATATTTTGAAGACTAGTTTCCAAAGGTACAAAGAAATTTTTATCTATTTGAAACTAAATATCTCCCGACACCACCCAGAATTTTTGTTCATTTTTTGGCGAACTGTGTTGAATGTATAGCTTCAAAAGAATGAGAGACTTCAACTAAACAATGAAGTGTCATTTGAAATCTTATACTTTTGAAATGATAGACCAACGAAAAGTTAATCATGCAACGGTTAAGGTTGCAGTTTTGTAACTATTTTTGTTTTTTCCCCTAAAAAGTAGGAGATCGCTAACCGTCAAGTAGTGATGATCTTGTATAAATAAAGGGGGAGAAGACTGAAGAAGGGATTTTTTATTTCTCTAAAAAATGGCATTGTGACGAAGATATCTAAAAGAAACTCAGAATTAATAGAAAAGCAGATTGAAGATTCCAGATTTTGTCAAGTCTGAGTTATGTGTTCCCCTGTCTTTTCATCGTTCTTTCATGTATTTTATTAATGAATGATTGACTACAATTTAGTACAACCTATACTGTGGAAGTAATTATTCTTTTTATTTAGATCATTTACAGTTTTTCCTCTGTATTGGTTATCAACAGATATAAGACCTGAAAATGTTTGGATTACAACATCATATGCTTCATTAATATTTTTCTTGCTTCATAGTCTCCTGTTACAACGTGAGATTCCTCTTAAATTGATGTCTCACCTTGTTAGTAGTTTTATGTTTTTCCTCATATCATACATGTTTCCCTTTCTTTATATTTTAACTCAGATACAAGAAACAACCTTTGATGTAGTCGTCTCATTAATTCATGTTTTAAAATCGTTCTCTTTACATTGTGAATTAGAGATAACTAAGCCTAAAAAGAAAACACGGAATTATATCTTCCTTACATTTTATCCCTCGTGAAAGTACCAGTTTCAAGGAAGCCTAACGTCGAACCCGGTCTTTCGGATCAAACCAGTATTTCTCTAAATTTATTTAACACCATCTTACAAACAACAAATAATTGGGTTGAGTTAGAACGTTCATGGGCGGCAATTGAGAAAGACATCAACATTCATGAAAACTGGGAATTCCGACAGAGATAGTTGAGGAACCAACTATAGTTCTTATCTTTTAAATCATTATCTTTTCTGTCCTCAACTTCCTCTATCTTTTCAGATGCCTTGACAGTATACTTTAGAGCCTTAAAGTATAAAATCAGGAACAACACTCCACATTGTCCGGGTACACACGTCAAATGTCCTTCGCCTACCCCCTCATGCTCTTAAAGACCCGTTGGCCATTTATTATTGGCCACATACCCGTTATTCTTCTGACTTGTCCTTTTCACCCAACGGATACCTGTTCACTAAATTCCAACCTCGTTTCCGTCATTCGCATTCTGCTCATACTCCCTGCGCACCAAAGAATCATTTTCCTTTGCCTCTGCAACAATTCACCCAGCCATAGCCTTTTTACCTACTAACATGTGTCCAATGTGTAGGTACCAGTGGAAATCAATGGTGCCCAAATGTAAAAAGTCAAATGTTCAGGAAAATACTTTCCTCCCACCTCCTGTCGATCTCGATCGTATTCCATTAGCAGACAAAGATTATTTAATCTCAGAAACCAGGTGTGAATTCAATGTTTTTGAGTTACAGTCATGGTTTAAAGACACATTCATTGATCAGAGCGATGAAATCGGGCTATAGGAGTCAAATCCCCCTCTGTATCTTTTTCCCAAAGTCCACCATTTTCCAGAATTTTCCCTCAAATGCCAAGTGCACTACCTCCCGGATCAAAGAGCCATAATATCGTCTTCTGGAGAAACATTTTTCTCTATTACACCTGATACCATCGATCAAATGATGTAGGTACCTAGAGTTGAACCTCGTTCTCCCCTCACCATTGAAATTCTGACAGAAATGTATCAAAGCCTGTCTTTTCCCCGAAGAGCACAAATCTTTGATCGTTTCCTCCTACAAGACGCACAATTTCCGAAGAAGAATCCCCCTTACAATTCCTCCATATTTTCAAAAAAGGGAAACCATATTATTTAATCACTGTGTTGTTTTCTTGGTTACTTCTCGAACGAATGGGTGGATGAACCTATCCTAGGTTTCCTGTCCATTTTCTCTGTTGAAGATAAGGTTGCCATCCAGTTCGAATACAACAGTTTCTTGGCCGAAAACCTGCACAAGCAACTATCAAATTTCCCCATAGAAGGCATGTTTTGGTATTCTTCAATACTGCCCTACATGTTTATGTTTTATCAAACAGAAAAATTCTCCTTTCTCATGCAGAAAATGGACCAGGATGGAAAACCGCAGGTAGTAACCTTATGGACTTCACTGCTTAGAAGGAACTCCACTGAGTTCAATTTTAAACAGTTTATTGAGTTGTTTTATCACCCAGTGGTAAGTATGCTCAGTGGAATACTAGAGCCAAGGATAAACGAGGAGATCCAAAGAGTTCTACACCTTTCGTATCTCGCAAAGACCAGGGACTGGTTCTTATATCAGAATCACACAGAGATCAGAGTGTATGGGTGTGAGCTAGCTCCATACAAATTGCCCAAGTATTTGTCTATGCGGATATTTTCACTGGAGTATATTCGTCAGATGATAAATTTAGATGACATTCATTTTGTGTATCTGAAGAAAAAACAACATATGAGGATTAAAGGGAAAATAGGACCATTTATCTAGAAAAATCGAGCTATTGGGGGAGAGGTAGATAAAATATTAAAGGAAATGAAATTCAGCACCAATTTCATTTGGCATTATGATCCAAGTGGGATCATTGCAGAAATGAGATCTAAAAACAAAAGTTCACCTTATGCTCACACCCTCAAACCAAAAATTGAAAAGTATGTGAACCAGATAGAGTGGGAGGAAAATACCCTGGTAGATACTGAACAGCAGGAATCTCCTTCAATCACTATCTCACAGACTACCACTCCACAGGTACCAAAGGAAAAAATTCTAAGGAAGGATGCCTCTCCTTCAGTCACTGAAGTATCAACGGAGGATTTTCAAGTATACAGTAAAAGACCTAAAATCACTCATACTACTCACATGTCTGGTGAGGAAGAACCCAACTATGCCAAAGTGGTTGAGGAAAAATAGCAGGTGGTGTCCACTTCTTCTTCAAAGAAGTAGACAGATATAGTTGTGACCACCCAAACTCCACAGGGACCTGTACCTCTGAACATTTTCAAAAAATATGATCTGATCAAGAAGAAAAACCAGATGTTGACCAACAACACTTACGCTCAGTTCTGGAAGAAAACGTCCACAACACAACACAAAATGTTATCATCTTTTGATACAGAGAAAGGAAGAATGCATCTAGCATTTATGTAAGCACAGGTGCCTCAACCCAAAGAGATCACTGGCTACAAAAGGCCAACTATTGTTTTTGACACCAAACAAGTCCATCCAACTGACCAAATGGATTTGCACAGACAGACTGGAGAAATGGTTTTCTCCACATTGGCCCATGCTTCCTCTACAGCTACAAAATTGAAGGTATCTCTAAACAATGTTCAAACCCAGTTGAAACTGGAAATAATATCCTCTTTTGCAAAGGATAAAAGAATAAAATCCTTAGAGGAGTTGGTTCTCAAGATTGGGTATGATCCCTCGAATGTAAAAACAACAGAGGAGATATTAAAGAAAAAGAATGCTGACATTGCATCTCTGAGAAAGCAACTGAAATTTCCACCTACAGAGGACTCGCAGGCTAAAGAAATAGTTGAGAAAGAAGATGAGAAAGAGGAACTACTGAAGCTAATCATGGAACAGAACACATAGATAAAGAAAATGGAGGTGGAATTGGAAAGGTTGTTGAAGGAGAAGGAACAATCAACGCCCATGGAATTCATCCCATTGAGTGCAGTCCCTCTTGCAAGAGTTAGCAAAACAACTTTACCAACAACCACAACAACAAAAATTCCATTAGAAACCATGTTGACAACACTGGAAAAAACTGTGGAGTTAGAAAAATCCATGGAAGAGATGACCCTGCAAGGAACAGAAATCAGCAGACTGAAAAAAGAAGTGGAGAATCTCCAGGAGATCAAGTCTTCTTACCAGACAAGCTACAACATCGAGAGGCTAACATCAGAGAAGATCAAGCAAGAAATCCAGCAGCTTCAAAAACAAAGAGTGGGGGGTAAAACACTGGCATAGGCTAAGGAGAATATTTGGATGGATATCTCCAGCTCCATAAACGAAATTTGGCCCATGGTGCAAATCATGTTCGAGCAACATGAACTAGTGATAATAAGCAGGTAGGTTATTGACAAAATAAAAGAAGAGTTAGGAGAAATTCCCACTGAAGCCAATGAAACAATTAGATTCCTGAACTCGAAGACCAAAGAAGAACTAGAAGAATTGAAAATCGAAGATAGGAAAAAAACCATCCTCAAAGTCAAGAGGGTTCTGACCAAAAGAGGATTGATGTTGTAGTTGGAGGAAAAATTATAAAACATGGACATCGAATTTCAAAGGTTTTTCGGCAAGATCGAGGCTCTTCATAAAAAAGGTCTTCCTAGTTTGATGGTTCTAAATGACAAGCTGATGACCCTTCCAGACTACAAGCATAAGATGGCTATAATGGCCAAGGATAGTTCCAAGTTCTCGGGAATACAAGGCAGTATAATGAGCAAAGAGTTCTTGGAGACTTTGCAGCCAGACCTCACCATACAGCATGAGATCAAGTATATTTTCATCATCAAACTGACTTTTTCCAAGTACATAGAAGTGGATGAAATATACGGTAGAATACTCAAAGTCACCATTCCCAGTCAGCTAAGATGGTAAGAGTTGTGCAAATTGATCGAGTAGGAAATGAGGTGTGCAAGTTGAGTCAGCAAATGGATCATTCAAAGTCATGTGGGTGACTCACCAATGGTCTTCCCCAAATTCAGCATGAAGAATTCGACACATCATTGACAGTTCCTAGATTTTGTATCTTGTTAGTTAGTTAGTTAGATTCAGGGGCTGCCACATCCTGATCATTTATGACAGGGTCATTTGTAATTCAGATTATAAATACTTCTAACTTAGAAGTATTGAGGGTTGATTTTTATGCCCTTGCAAGCTGTAAGCACTGTAATTTTTATCAAGAAGATCTTTCAGTAATATAAAGAGACGTTTCACAGGATTCCTACGTGTTATCTGTTGGTGAAGTTTTCTATTCTCAGTTGAATGTGTGTCTTTTCTAGTTAGCATCTTGTTTTTCTTGTATGATCATCCAAAAGGAGTTAAAGTTATATAATTTACCTTTGTGTACTCTGTTGCTAGATTTTAAAGATCTAAGTGTTTTCTTCTTATATTGTAGTCAAGAAATTCTTAAATGTTTCTTGGTTATAATTAATCATCTCGCTTTTCTCTGCTAACCATCGTTTTATTGCTAAAGAATCCAATAGTTGCATTATCCTGCCTTGTGAAAGGAATCTTTATATATGTTCTTCGGTATCTACCTTTATAAAACAGACCCCATAGCCTAATGGACGCGTAAAACCTTTCAACCATCTTATAAAAACAAACAACATTTGGTCCTGCACTATTTAACTAGCCTAATATCTGAAGTTTAAAACAAATTTAAAACTTACAGAGAGATCCCTCTCTGAAATTGGTAGGGCTAGCTCCCAGTTTTGAAGTGGTTGGATAAGGTTGCCTCTAGTAAATTTCTTCTACCTGACAACAACCTCTGGGAATTTACAGAGTGATAACAATCACCGTGCAACATTAGGATCATCACCATAATAATTTGACCTTGCCTTGGTATCATCACTAGAGTGGCACATTATCCTTGATTCCCTAAGTTAACTCCTCAGTACTCTCTATTTAGTCAGTTAATTGAAGACTAGTTGACTAGTTAACTCAACTAGGTGGCAGTTCACTCTCGTAACTTCCTGAGAGACTAGAATAGGTGGCAGTTCACTCCTGTAACTGCTGGTGTGTGTCCAGATCACTCTAGACCACCACTATGGTGTATTGGTTCACCTCAAGTATATCATGTGTAAATTATTCATTTTTCACAACGGTTAATGAGAATTCTTTCATTCTTTCTCTCATTCTTCTTCTTTCTCCAATTCTCTCTGCAAATGTGTGTATTATTGTTTTGCTAGATCTATTTTGTGCAGGTTCAACACATTTAAAATGCCAACTCAGCTGTACAGACGTGTCATGTGTCACCCTTGCATTGGTTCCACGTGTCACCTTGACTTTTGACTTTTTGACCAAGTTTGACCTAAACTTTGATCGCTTATATCTTTTGATGTGTAACTTTGTTTGATGATCTGTTTGCATCGTTAGAAATATTGTGACACTCTCTTCATGATCATGCCATTTTCACTGAGTTTTGGGAACTTTGAATATTTTCCCTTTTGTTGTCTGCTAAAGCCATTCTAAGCATCATGATTTGCTTCTATGCGTTCTAAGTTTTTCTTAGCCTTCTCTGGATCCTTTTTGGATTAGCACACCTTCAAACTCTTTTAGGACTACATAATCTTCAATGTTTGACACCTTATCTTTAGGTGTCTCTTCCATATGTGTTGCAAATATTTGACACCCTTTTTTGTAACATTTCTTCAGCTACAAATGTTGAAATTTCTCTAATGGTTACTTCCCTGGGAATTCCCTACACTTTCCTTAGGTTCCCTTCCTCATCCAAGCAAGTAAATGCCTTGTTATGACAATCTAGGATAGCATGATGTTGGTCCAACCAATCCATCACAATTAGAGAGTCATAGGAACCTAAAGTCAAGATGTTCAAATTTTCCCTGGTGTTCAGTCCATTCATGTCCATAAGACATGACTTAACCATCTCATTAACTTTTATTTTGGCTCTAGTAGCCAACTGCACCAACCAATATTTTTCATGCTTGCTTCTTGGCAAATGAAAAATTTCCACCATCTTAGGATCTATATAACTATGACTAGCTCCTAAATCAATTAAAATAGCATTGGTTGTTGATCATACCTTCCACTTCAATCATATGTGATTGATACTCTGCTTGCTTGTTGTCCAGGGCTGCATAGATCCTTGGTACATTTCTTCCCATGTCCTCCATTGTTTCAGCTTGTTGTACATTGTGAACAGTCCACACTTTTTCAACTCTATGAAGAAAATCTATGAACATATGATCTCCTTTACAACCCCAATAATGAATAGGTGGTTTCCTTGGCCTTTGACACCCTGTCTCAATCATTCTGGGTTCTCTAGAATTTGGTTGTCCCTGAGGATTATTTTTGAAGAATGGTGGCTTAGATCCATTCTTCCTTCGATCCATCTTGAATTTATTTTTGTCTTCCCAAGATTTTTGGAAAGTTGGCCTTGCTTTTTGCTGATCATATAGGCATTTATCTCGTCTTATGGTCTCCTCCAATGTTTTGGGATCATCATATTGTATTTTGTCACTGATGAATGATGGAAATCCACTCAAATACCTTTTAATCTTAATTGTCTCATCCTTGATGAAAGAAACATACTTCGGCATTTCTAAAAACCTTATTTCATATTCATCTATGGTCATACTCCCAAGTTTGAGTTCAAAGAAATCTTTCATTTTCTTTTCATAATATCTCTTAGTCAAGTATTTTTTCTCAAACTACTTCCTGAATTCCCTCCAAGTAACACTTTTCTCTTTAATCTGTTGCACCTGCAAAAACCGATCCCACCACATGGATGCCTTTCCCTTGAGTTGATAGATGGAAATAATTCCTTCTGCATGAGATGAATAATTGTGTAATTGAAAATACTTTCTCATTCCCAGCAGCCATGTCTCTGCATATTCAACCTTCTTATACTCACCATCAAATGTAGGAGGTTTGATTTTGTTCATTTCTCCTCGTAGCTCATCCACCCCAGACCTCTTATGCTTTATGACAAGGGATGGAATTGAGATGATGTGTGTTCTCTTATTAGAATTCCTCGGGGAGTGGTGGTGATGTCTGCTAACACTTCTTGTTCTTCTATTCTCATTAGGAGACCTATGACTTCCTGATTTGCTTGAGCCACTCTCCTTATCCAATTTATTTTCTATTATGTTCAAGCTCTACGTTAACTTCATGTTGAAGTATTCTTCTTTATCCTTGGCTCTCATAAGCCTTTCATTATCATACTTATGGATTTTTACATCCTTTTGCAAATTTTTAATGGTCTCTACCATATTCATGTTTTCATCCCTTCCTTCTCCATGTCCATTGGAGTTTGTTCCTTCAATGCCCAAATGGACATCCATCCCTATGATCTCATCTTCCTGGTTGTAAGTCCCTTGTGCATATTCCATTCCTCTAGACTTTGTTTTGATCCTGATCTAATCTAGTTGTTGTTAACTATGAAAAATGTGCAGCCAACAAAACTTTGTCAAGTTAACTGAATCAACAATTTCATGAAAAATTTGAACCATTCTGGTTCAATAATATATCATAATTCTTTCTTCTGATTTCCTAAAAAATTGAATGCCCAAATCATTTTTTTTGGTGAATATTTATATTCTACTTTCCAACACCTTTCCAATGCCTACTCCCATGCTCAATTCTGAGTCTTGAGTAGAAAGTTATGGTTATTTGAAAATTGCCCATTAATTTTTTTGTTCATTCTTCAACTTGGTGCAACTATGCGCTGTGATTATGCATTTTTGCACCTTATCCATTGGATATTTTGTAGGAGCTCAATTGGGTTTCTTCATATACATATTTTGGACAGTCTATCCAATTTTCACCACTTTCTGGGTTATGGGCTACTAGTTACAGCCTACTACAGTTCTAGGCCAATTCGTGTTTTTGGTCTGGAATTCTACAGGTACCTTCCTTTCCATATTAAACATTTTTAACTTGCCCAGAAATTTAATTCAGCTATAGGATTGTCTACTATGGTTCAATATATTTCCATTGACTTCTCCTACGCCTCAATCTGATTTCGGAGCAGGAAGTTATGGTTCTTCGAAGTTAGTTGGGTCTTAAAATTTACCCTCCACTGTTTGTCCTGTAACTTTCTCATAAAATCTTCTTTGACGAACTGTTTTCACCCTTAGAATTCTCTCTCCGAGATCTTTCATTTGAGCTGCAAAGACAGAGTGTACCTTAGTAAACTCTATTCTTGTGATTTTTGAGTAGCTAAAAACACTGTTAAGGGCCTCAAAAACGCGCTGCAAAAAGATGACGTTCAAACAGTATAAAATGTCGCGTAAAATTGTTGGTTTTTTGTTGTTATTCACCATCCAAACGACTTCGCGCGCACAAATTTCAACCTGTACATTCATATTTAGCATGTGCAACAACACCACAAGGTAATTCATGCTCCACGCACCTATAACCACTATGCGTCACTTCTTTGTCATGCAAATAACTGGCGTGCACTATTTTTGTGTCACACGCCAATATCCACCACGCAAAATTTGGTTCTTGCACTAATACATGTTGCATGCAATTTTTTTGTGTCACGTGCCATTTTTGTGTCACGCACTAATATCTTGCATGCATTTCACTCTACGTGCTGTACCATGCCAAATTTTAGGATGCCCCCACCACGCACCATTAACTAAATTGTCGTGTGACAGCATAAACCCACATTGTGCATGCACCAACAAAATTCCTTTGCTCTTTGTCAATACTGTACACACCACGGGTGCCATTTTTATGCGTGTGCACACCGCGCGCACCTTATTATGTGTATGCACACCACGTGCCAGTATTTTGCATGCGTCACTCAATCCACACCATGCAATGCTAAATGTAGCGCACGCACCCGCATGCCAATATTTTTTCGAGCAATGCCAAATTTTAGCGCGCACACTCGCACGCCAATATTTTTTCGTGCAGTGCCAAATTTTAGCATGCACGCCCCCACGCCAATATTTTTCCGCACAGCACTCAATTTTAGTGCGCGTACCCGCACGCCAATATTTTTCAGCGCAATGCCCAATTTTAGCGCGTGTACCCAGACGCCAATATTTTTCTGTGCAATGCCCAATTTTAGCGCGCGTACTCGCACGCCAATATTTTTCCACGCAGCACCAAATTTTAGCGTGTGTACCCACACACCAATATTTTTCCGCGCGGCGCCAAATTTTAGCGTGCGCGCCCACACACCAATATTTCTCCGCATATCACAAGATTTTCACTGCGCATCATGCATTTTTAGTGCGCCTACCTGCACACATTCATTTTATGCGCATCAATTCCTTGTGAATTAAGCTGCAGAAATTGGGGCTTTTTCCTAACGTTTTCCCCATTTTTACCGTAGACATTCTGTAACTATGAAATTTGTTCAATTTCACCCGGATAACACCAACTCAACCTCTGCAACGAATTTTTCCCACACTGTATTCACGAATTGAGAATTTTAATCAACTAATTTCGCTCCATCTGTCATGGCTTCACTGTAACTTAAAATTCAACCAATTCCAGGTCTGAATTTGCTAGAGAAAAATATTAAATCAATAATATCTCACTACATGGTCGAATTTTTCAATTTTCCCATGAATTTAACAATAGAAATTGGGTCTTTTCCCAATTCCTCGCAATTCCTTCTAATTTTTACCAGGGATGCTATGTAACTTGAGATTTGACCACTTTGAAATCAATCCTCTATGGAATTTTGCTTCAACTCAATTTTCTCGGTCCATCCAGGCTCAATGTTTAAAACTGAAGCTCTGATACCATATTGTAACATCCATGACCACCCAGGGCGGGCCATGCTACTCCAGAAAATGCTTTCATTCTCTGATACCATACTGTAATATACCCAACATCCAACTGAGCTATGCCACATAATGTTTTTCGAACTGCAGGCAATTAAAACATATACACACAAAACTCTTGTAGAACTTTATATATAAAACATAAACAGACAAATACATCCTATAAATGCATGGATTCATACTGAAATAACAGTAAACATATATATGCAGCATATACAGGCAATACCCATAAATATAAACACGGTTATAAACCACACATAGGATAAACTCATAAAAATAAAGATGTAAATAAGTATGCATCATGTAATTTATCACACAATTGACACTTATCTTGGTAAGAATATCACCAACTATGTGCAGACCTTCCACAAACCTCCCATTCTTAGACCACACCACTCATCACTCTCAGTTGTGGGTCACCCCCGAGCTGGGACTAAACTCGACCAGGGTAAAGGGATTACTAACCAGACTAATGGATCATAGACAACAGGAAAGACTCAGTCACAGGTGCCAACTCAAACTAACATCCTATAGTCCATGATTCCCCACATGCCTTTCCCACCCCAGGAAGTGTGCCCCTTCTCTGCTCAACAAACCTTCGAATGCCCCACTTCATTTATGGGCTTCAGCAACAGGCCAGATAGGAAGTCTCAGAGCCCTGTAGATGCAGTTTAGCACCTTTAGAAATCAATTCCCATCAATTCTCTCACCTTGAGAGGTTTCTCACGGGCTTCACAAACTGCCTCTTCAACATCCCATGGGCCTGACAACCTGCTTCTTCAGTCCATCTCCCAAGCTAACCAGGTACACAAAACAATATGGGCACAAATACAGGTTCAGGTACAGTGATAAGAAGGTACGGAGGACAACTGACTGAGTGAGTGAATGATCCCAGAATGATTGAATGGATGACTTAATGATGGAAGCCCTGGAAAATGAACTAAGTCCAAACTATATGTATGCATGTTCCCAACTTGAAACTTGTCATGTTGGGAGATACTTTGGCCCACTTATCCCCATCCTTAGAACTTAGGATAAAATAATTATCCATACTTTATACTTTAAGGAATATTACTATAATATTCATTTTTGGCTTAAGATCCCTAGCTTAGCCCCTTTTTCTTAACTTTTAGCCCCCACCTTTCCCTAACTAGTAGAGTTTAGTCCCCCATACTCTTTTATCATGGTCGGTTTGCGCGCAATGATGTATTTTATATTAATGATGGGACATATAAAAAAATAGGCTCACTAGCCTTTAACATCTAGGCTCTCCTTCCTACTCATCACAAAACTGGCTCACCAACCTATAAAACACAACATATATGCAAAGGCTCCCTGGCCTCAATATCACACGCACTTAGGTTACTGCGCGCAGTATCCTAACATGTGCACACTTCATCATTTTACTGCGTTGTACAAGCGCGTACTATACCATGGAAGGTGCATACAAAAATGATGTCAAACAGCTCACCAACTTACATACATTTGTATTTGCATTTACAATTGGGTTCGGCCTAGGGGTATTACAAAAAGACCTAAGGAATCCACTAGTAAATGAATAGATCATATTGATTAGAGAAACGTTCAAAGAAGGAGGTGGTGGGGGAATGGTAAATTTACCCTTTAATGAAAAGTATTTGAACATCCTTGCACTAGCATTAATGCAAGCACTCTAAGAATCACCGACAAAGGGTATATTAGAACCCATGTTGGTCCTAAGGTCTGGGGTACAAAATGCAAGTTGATTGATAGTGATGATCTTTTCTTAGTGAGGAAAGCGAAGGACCCTAAAGATTGATAATACAAAATTCATCACATCATATAACCAAGTGTTCACAAGTAGGAAATTATACTCCAGAGGAGCATTGACCACCTCCACTTCAATGGAGATAGACTTACCTCCTAACTCAATGGGAAATGCAGTGATGATACTATGAGGCCTGAACATATGTCTATCGAAGGCCTTTAACATGATGTTAGACAAATCGAGCTTTGGAGAGACAAGGAATTTCCAATAGGTAATGGACACAATACAAGTAGAGGCACCTCAATCAACCATTGTGCGGAATATTTTTTTCCCATTTACTCTTTCTTGAATTTGAAAGGAAAGTTGGTGGGAGAGCCTATTATGAGCTTGTTCCAAGTCAAACACAACTAAACTAGACTCCAAGGGGTCAACCCCAACTATCACTGATAAAAATGCTTTATACTACATGGGGAAACTTTGTACGACTTCTCAAGCAGACATGGAAAATGGTGCCTGGGCCAAATCTTCCACAATGCAGTTGTGGGAAGCCTGTGCATTTGGGTTATGAGTCATGCATCGAAGAACAACCTTTGGTGGGTGAAGCAATTTCTTGAATGATGGCTTCTTTGTATGGAGAGCACCATCAGGATGGGAAGAAGAGACTTGATCTTGATTCACAAGACCAACCTCAGGAGTATCAAAGTTGCATGTTGAAGTTTGTAAAGAGGTTGTCTGGTCACACATGAGTATGTTGGAAATCAAGGATGACCCCTCAAATTGAGGAGTACCTACCATTTCCCCTAATGGAGGAGCACGATTTGAAGAAACCATTTTTTGGGGCTAGGGAGGGAATGGATGAGTCAAAACAATAGGCTACTGGGGATCCTTCTGCTGGGAAAAATAGCAATGAATTTCATCCATCTTAGTACACCAGCTAGTAGGATGGTATTCACCACAAATATTATAGGGAAAAATATTCATTTTCTTCTCTTTCATGCCTCCCCTAGTAGTGTTTTGGGTTTGAGAAGTACCACACTCATTATTATAATTCCTTTTGTTCTTCTTTTTACCTCCAGGTTGTTGAGGATTCTTCAGTTGCATGGACTGCACCAAATTCACTTTGAAGGTTTGAATGGGGACCTAAGCAGTTTGATCAGTGGACACAACAACTGATGGGTGTGATGAAATGTTCACTTGACCCAACTGGTCATCTAACTATCCCACATAGGCATTGCAAGTAGAACCAACCACACCATGAACATGGGGTCCTTGGTTTGGATTCCAAGGATCTGTAAATGGCCTTAGAGTGTGCATGATAATATTTTATAAGGTGTTAAACTGGGAGTAGATCAGGTATAATATTTGGGCACACATAATGGCTTGATCCTCAATAGTCTCCCCTTCCATAGAAACATCCTTGGAAATAGGTGGAAAGAGAGATTTGGTAAACCACTCCATGAGGAGTTGGTCAGGAATATTGGCTTTGACCATCCTACATCATTTCCTCCACTTGTGAATGTGATTGGAAATGTAGGTGGAGATGTCATGGAACGGAGATCTCAGTATCTCTATCTCGATCTCATACCTAATGGGTATTTGGAATTGCGTTAAAAAAACAAAGGCCAAATTATTTAATATTTCAAAGGAATTTCCCTTAAGTTTGATATGCCATTTAGTGGCACCTCCCATCACGGATCTATAGAAAAGACGTAATCGAATACTGTGATCCATCAAAGATTTGGATGAATAGAATAGGTGATAAGTCATAATGTGTTTAGAGGAGTCTTCTCCTGGTTTTTCGTCAAAATTTGGCATGTCCGATGGCAGCTTAACATGTATGTCTAGCCATAACAGGCTATGGAGAATGGGTTCTGTTAGTGCTAGAAGTCGCCCCTAGACTGCTATAGGGTCAAGCCTAGAACATGTTCAGTTATTGCAATGATTTTATAAATAAGGATGTGTTTTGGGTTTTGAAAGAAGGTGGATCGGGTAGATGGAAAGAGAAAGAATAAGAGAAACATGCTAACTGCAGATCAGTTAAAACACCATTGGGCATGGAGTCAAGTAAACACCCTGTTGATCGAAGGCAATCAAATTGCATATCAAATAAGAAGTTTATATGGAAATGGGTAGAAGAATAGGGAATAAACGAAAAGTAGAATACCCATCAAACCAAGATTCTCTTTGTCAAATGGATGAAATGGTACTTGAAACAAAACACACAAATAGTAGGCAGTCATAACAAAATCTTTACTGCTTGAGAATCTATTATTCATGGGCAGCCATTGATTCTCAATGTCTACAATTCGTTCAAGCAAGATGAAAAACAAAGTGTAAAACAAGGAAGATGAAAAACAAGGGAAATCACAATCTTATAAAAACAATTGTCATAGATCTTCAATGTCAAAAGCGATCACAGAGTAAGATTCCATCAGGCTTACAATCACATATACTGGATGGCTATCTCATTAAATTCTTCTTGGGCCTTACCCTCTCGGGCCTCCTCCCCTGCCTGTTTACAAGAATCAGGCTTTTATAGCCCTTTACAATTCATTGATAAGACTACCTAAATCTCTCGAGGAAATAAGGAAAACAAATCATGGAATCTGGTCAACATTTCTAAAAACAGAGCATCTCGAAATCTTTTTAGGATAGAGCTAGATAAAAAGATATCAACTAATTGAATGAAATCCCCTTGTTGAGTTGGGCCAATCTTCTGCCATTGGTCATCAGGAGATAAGGCTTTTGACTAAAATATCGAATCAATCCTTCTTAGCCTCCGAATATCATTTATCTGTTGGAAACCTGAGATTGATTACTTTTCTTTTGCTTGGAAATCTGGGATTCCCTCTTTGACTAATACTCTCTGCTGACAGGTACCCTGAAGATACTTGATTAGTTGCTTTAGGTGCTTCTCTACTTGTTTTTTCTTCCCCTTGAAAAACTGGATTTAATTTCCACTTCTGCTGCTAGGCACTCGATCTGCTACCTTTTTAATTTGCTTCCACTTGTGCGTTACTTCCTGGAAATGCTCTTCACCTGCTAAAATTAGGATCTGCTTAAAACTCGAGAAACTTCTAAAAATATGCAAGATAACCTTTGTTTTCCACCACTGTTTGAATTCGATGCCTTATTTTGATATATTTTTGGATCCGACAAGATTTTCTAACCATCAATTTAGTCCTATAAAATCTGGGAACAACTGTCTGCTCATATTTCTCCTCGAAATCTGGAAAAAATATATTCCTTTAACTGTTTTCCACTCATAGACTTTTTCTTGGAATGTTGAGTTTGATCACCTGCCATCTTTTGATTTTATGCCTGGAAATGAGGATCGTTTTTTTCTAATCATGTGGCTTATTCGAAAAGATTAGATCCTTCATCCAAATATTTGATACTTGGTTGACCATAAATGAGATACCTCAAACACTGAGATTTGATCATTTCTTCTATGATTTGAATACATGAGTTTTTAGATGATCTGGTAAATCTCTGGACATATCCCTGCACATAATTTTGAGGTCTGAGACTTCATTAACGTTTGATTGATCAAATTCTTGGTCTGATCCACTTTCATGGCCATGCAAACTTCCCTCTTTAAAATGCGAGCACTCCAAGTAACCTGCAAATTGACCCTGAACGTGCTTCGACCTGCCAAAAAGGCTATCCAACTATTTGTAATCACAAACATTGTGAGCATGGAACTGCTATTTCCTCGAGATTTTACCAGCTCAAACTCTCTTCCATTTTGAGGTAGATTCCCCAATCAAAATTTCCTTACTGGTAACTTCGCTGCCAACCTGTAGCAACATATCATCTGAGATAAAACTCTCTTCTCCACTTTGCCCTGCAGAACGTCCAATAGATAAAACATCTTCAGGAAGAAGATCCATTCCAGACAGCTTCACCCATTTTTCACATCGATGCACCATTAATGTTTTATTATCGACTTGAACCTGCCAAAGTTCTGGAGCACAAAGAATGGTTTCATACAATGTTCCTTCATAAACTTATGAAAAGTAAGATGTGGAAACTCAAATACATTTCAATCCCATTTCTCCATAGCTGCATTCACTTTATCTGCATGAATGAAACATCTGATTCTTTTAGCTTTTCCACAATTGCCTCTGCTTTTGCAGTCATGTTCTCTCTAAAATTGTGATCCACTACTAGTGGATCTGAGGAATGATAAGAGGGCGGTGATTTGAGATTAACACGCAGAATAGGATGAGGACGATGGGCATGTGCTGGGAGGTGAGTTTGACAATAAGGGGGTACAGGGTAGCCTGGTTTGTGGCAGCACGATACACCCTTTGTGGATCCTTTTGGCAATCCTCCATTAACGCTTTCATTCAACCTCTCTTCGTTAAACTCTGCGGCAGCAGCTTGGGCGTCTGTTTTCAGAATCGTGGAACTTAACAACAGTATTTCTATTATTGAAATCCAGCACAACCCAGCCATTCCCATATTTTACGATTCCGTGGCCATCAGGTTGATTTATAAGAAAGATCAAAACATACAGGATAACGAACTCAAACTCTGCTTCGAAAATGTCTACAGAATCGAAATTGAAATAAGGATCTTCGCTCTATCTCTGAAACAATTGTTCTCTTCTCCTCTTTTGAAGCACCTGATGGAAGAATCTCCAGCATTTCTGTGAGTGCCTGGACCACACGAGCACGCCCTGCTGTTGCTAGTGACCAATGTGGTGGCAATATGTTATCCACATTCTCAGCAGTGTCATAAAAAGCAGTTTCTATACATTAACGGAAGACAATAATTGTTCAACAGATGGCATTGCTTCTGCCTTTGGCTCGAAGTATACAGTATGAAGAGCATTAATTAGCGGGTGATCAAACAACGTAAAGATGCGATCTTGGCTAAAACCAACCAGAGGAACCTGATGTTCCAAAGAATATAAAAAAGCCTCCTTGCAGATGTCTGGGTCTAAATTTCTATTATAAAGCTCCAGGCCTAGTTTTCCATAAAAAAGCGATCCCTTCACATGACTTTTTGTTGTGGTATTGTGGACAGGTTTCAACCGGAAGCAATCTTTCACCTTCATGATGAATGCCAATTATCGGAGTAGATGGCAATGACTTCTGTTTGAAAAAACTAATTCTTTGAGAACAGATGGCAACGATTTCTGTTGGCAAGACAAATTGTTCCTAAGCCAGGATAACTCCTCGTCGTGGCTTGGTGTGGTGCTAGTGCGCTGTCTTTGACTTGACTGGTGTGATGTGGCTCTAACTCATGATGTTGCGTGACTAATGCCGGCATATGTGGTTGATGCAGATTTCGGGTGCTTTGCTTGTAAGCTCCTGATTGATGTTTAGAAAATGGCCCCAAAACTTTTACTAAAATAAATAACTCTGCATAAAGATCCGAGAACATAAAACTGACCACAAAAGCTAAAATGGCTTAATGAAATCATTTTTATTTGTTAGAGAAACTGCATTTCAATCCATAGGCACGAATATTGCCATTAAAAACATAAGCAATCTAGATATGGCCCGAAAACGAATCTGGCGAAGGATTCAAGAAATAATATGATGCTTTATAATGGCACTGTAGGAATGTCCATTTTCTAGTAGTGTGTCTGTCATGACCAAAAGTCCAAATTTTAATACTGTGAATTAGAATACTAACAGGTTCATTCATCAAACATGACAAGTTTGGCAAGTATAATGTAACCAAGAAAGAAAACGATTTACTGGAAAATGATTACTAGGTAGAGGGCATGACAAGTTTGGCAAGTATAATGTAACCAAGAAAGAAAACGATTTACTGGAAAATGATTACTAGGTAGAGGATAATGCATCTTGCGGACTAGATGGACCATGAGGTCCTCCCATGTTCATGTTTCCAATGGGATTCAGAGTTCCAAAATGGTTATTTCCCTCTGGGATAGAAGAAATCACATGAGTGTGACTACTCTTGGAATTGTACATGCCCCTGGGAGGATTTCCTCTAGGGATAAAGGTAACCCAGAAACATTACTTCTTCCATGACTGTACATGCCCCCAAAATTATTACCTCTAGGAGAAGACATGGACCCTAAGCAAATACTACTTCCCTGACCACAACTAGTCCGAAATAAATAACTCCAAGGACTAGAAGTGTGTATGAAATGATAACCACCCCAATGAGTGTAATTTCTCCTAGGGGGAATTCCCCCAAAAATAATGGTATGACTAGAAGTTCCACCACTCCCTATACCATGATTTCCCCTAACGAAAATTCCCCAAGGAACATTGGTATAATTGGAAGCTCTACCACTCCCTAGACAATAACTTCCCCTAGGGGGAATTCCCCCAGGAACAATGGTATATATGGAAGGATTAAAGATTTCATGAATTGGTGTGCTACCCCATGGTATGTTAAATCCCCTAGAAACATTTATACCCCCAACTTGTCTAGGAGTATCCCCAATCTCGTTAGAAACATTCCAACCGAATGGAAAACCAATATTCGACATTACAGAGATGCCTATAGGAATGACAGAGGCAAAAAAAGTTCCACTTCCAGTGTTGAAACCAAGGCTTTCCCCCCCACTAGATGAAGATATATATGTGGGCATTGCAATATATGAAATGGGTTTTCTAGTGCTATGTGTACTCATGGAAGGAAATGCAGTCACAACCAACATCCCCCAAATGGAGACACCTAATGAAATTGGAAAAGATGGTGTAGGTCCAATGGAACTAAGGGACAACAAGGAGGACATCATATGGGTGCCTCATGTAATGCTCGTCGATGGGATTGAAGGCTCAACCATACTAGATGAAACACGTGGGCCTGACATGATGTGAGGATTAGTGAACAAGGAAAAAGGCTCATTGAAGAGTTCACTAACTTGGATGAGTACAAGTTAATTAACACCAGTCAAAGTAGGGTTAAAATGCGGTAGAGGAATCTCATTGACCACTTCAAATTCTACGTGCTCACTCTCCTCAGACCTTCTATTGGACTCCTTAAACTCTCTATCACCTAACACTCTTTGTTTAAGAGGTGGTTGTTCCTCAATTATAGGTGCAAGTCCTCGTTGTTTGCGAGACCAACGAAGAGGTTGTTCATCCACGATGAATAAAATATGTTATAGACAAAACAACAATTAACCTATGGCCAATGTAGACTCGAAACTAAAGATCATATACCTAAAAAATCTAGGCTAACAACATGAAAACCAATGGATCAAGGGGCCTTCCAAAAAATAACCCTCTAGAGGATGTCAAGTCCCCAAAATATTGGCTAGCAAAGGTATGATGAATAGTTACGATAACCCACATGTAACAAACCCCACTGGTGCAAGTACCCTTTATTAAGTTAGGCACCCTCTAGGGGAACTAAAATGGAGGTTCAACATCTACTGTTGGAACCGCAGACACCTCCCAATTGTAGTCACCTATGTAGATGCATAGGAAATGACACTATGGTTACCACCTCACAATCGGTGACTGGGAGAACATTCGAAGGTCTAACCACACATATGGGCAGGGAAACTAATCTCAAAGCTTCAAGAAGAATTACCTCTCAGGAAACCATGTCACTTCTCTAAACCCCTGTACACGTAGTAGTCGAAGAAATATAGAAATAATTAAAGAGACTTTAATCTTCATAACTAATTTAAAATTATCCTACTTTCATTAACCCAACAAGCCACTATTAACTATAATCATATATTATTAAATTAAATATATTATTTTAATCATATATTATTATCAATTAAACTTTTTCATATCATAAATACATTTTTTATTATATTATTTAGTATTACTAAACAAATTGTTTTAGAGATAGTTAAGCTCTTAACTAAATCATTGTATATGTATTTTGGATAACAAAGTCACCCATTTATCTTTCTACTACTCTCACTTTGTCTCACACATCACTTTGCAAGTAATCCATATCTTGCACACAAATAATAATATATAATTAATTAAAAAAAAAAATATTTTCTAAATATTTTATTGTAGTGATATCATTTCAATTATATGTTATTGTAATCTCATATTTTTACAATTTAAAGCACATACAAGATATCAAAGTCATATCAAATAATATGGTATGTGGCAGCGCAGTCCCTACCAAGGAGGCTAGAAAGCAAATTGTGGAAAATGGGGTCGAATTGTAAATGAAACGAAGTGTTTGGTGCAAAATGTATATCAGGGAAATGTTGTTCAAATTGTATATCATGGAAGATAGGGCAAAAATAAATGACGGTCGGCAAGCACAACATCATCTAATTTTTGAAAGTATATAGAAAACCTATTTTTTTTGAAAGTATATAACAAAGTAAAAAATTTGTTGACAGTGCAAGATTAAATTTGGAAATTTAAATGCATTTTCGATATGGAATGGTGAAAGATAAAAATATATGATGACATAAAATTAATAGGAGAAGTAATATAAAAATTTWAATGCATTTGTGGACATGGAGTATATGTAAATGACGCTTGCATTGTTGAACGCCATTTATTTTGAAATATATAAAAAAAGAAAAGTGCTTAACATATAAAAGAGTAGATGCATTTGCCATACAGAGTGATGAAGGATAAGAAAAAAAGTCTAACATATTAAAAAACAAATGCATTTGTTATACAGAATGCGGAAAKATAAGAATAGAGTCTGTAACATATAAAAATTTAAATGCATTTTTTTTTAAGTATGTGAAAAAATGAAAGTTTGTTACATACTACTGCAAATTTTGAAATATACCAAAAAATTAAAGTCCGTTACATATAAACCRGAATTTCAATGCGTTTGTAATGAAGACTGGGATTGGGGCTCGTGCGGACCATTAGAGAAATATGTACAAGAAACGGGATTGTGGAAAGAAGATAGAGTGCAATAGTTGCAAAAGAAAATAAATGGAAAGGTATAAGTGTTTGCCTATACATCTGTATTTAAGAAAGAGGAATAACCGAGCTAAGAAACAAAGAAAGATGTGATGAATAAACTTACAGTGAGGGTACATATGAGCGCTTTGGATATTTTCTTGGGGTTGTTGTTCCATTGATGTCGACGACGATTGCGATTTCAAGGATGTTCTCCACGACTGTTGGAATGCCGGGAACTGCCTGTTGTCTTCCGTTGGCGGCCTGTTTCAATTGCCTTTCGACCCATTCTTCAATGTAGCTTCTCATTGGGGCGATGTTGATCTCATTCTGAATTTTGATGTTGAAAACTTCGTTTTCTAATTCTTGGAAGTCGATAGAAAGATTAGAGAGAGCCTGATGAATTTCCTCATTTTGTACTGCATATTTGACTAACCAGTCATGGACGTGAGCTTGATCAGATTGAACGATGTTGTAAAACTTTTCGAGAGACAAGGTATTCAACATAGCAACCTGTTTATCAAACTCTTGCCTGGTTGAGGGAAAGGAGTTTGCGATTAAGAGGGGGTCTTGGAAGTCATTGGTTTTCCCTGCCAAGTATATATTTGACATCTTTGTGAATAATTCATCTTTCTTCGCTATGGATTGTTCACATGACTGAACAATGAGACGCATGTTCTTTACGTTTTGTTTCCAACATGCATTCAATTGGGCGATCCGATTTTTGGATGGAAGATCTTCTTCTCTTCTTTTTGTTTCTATCATATTGTTGACAATCTTGCCAAAAGGGATGACCATTTTTAAAAAGAAATTTTCTTCATCTTTTAATTCATCTTGCAAAATCTCGAGCAAGCTATGTGCTCTGGTTCCAAGGGAAGCGATGGTTTGTGATCTTTTCCATGCCTGGGTAACCAATTCCATTCATTTTTTAATATTGTTCTCCACATATCCTTTACAGGATGCGAGCGGGGTGGAGGATGCTTTTACATTGGGTGCAGGGGTGCCAGGCATGGCTATTGCCAAAGGATCGACAAGCAATGGCATAGGAATGAAAGTGTCTTCCAATTCCTTGACTCGGTCCTTCAGTTTGGCATTCTGGGTCTCGATGCGTCCAATGGAATCATGAAGTACTTCTCCAGTCGCGGTGTGAAGTTGACAGATTTGGGACGGCCGCATGTTGGCAACGTCAACCTCTGAACGACATTTGCCTTTGATATTTTTAACATTATTTTTCTCAAATATCAATCTTTTGTTCCGGCTATCAAAAAGAGTGCTCTAGAACACAAAGGATTCATCTTCGTCAAAATTTTGGGTAACAAATATGTCCATTGGATGGCTATGGTGGATGTCATATTGGGGTTGATCAAGAAAGGGGAACATGGCATCTAGATCAGTGTCAACTTCCATGTTCTGACTCTGAATTTCTGGCTCTTTTGCCTGACCCACATTTTTTTTCCACTTCTTCTCTACTAGAAGCTTGTGAGAACTATCAATTTTAGAGTGAGGAGGGTCGCTATCTCCCCCTTCGTTTGAAGAACTCTGGGTTTCTTTGTTGTTTTGATGGGTCGTTGGAGCGATGCTCCAGGATGTCATTCTTTTTGGAGTGATATTTGCAAATTGAACACTCTTGTCGTTGGGGCCTTTCCCCTATTGCATGTGCAATTTAGTGCAGCTTTGCAATGTCTCTGCGTCGTCGGTATCAGAGGCAGGACCGTCATTGTCTTTGTTTCTGGGCAGGTGTTTATTTACAAAACAATCGTCGAGGCCAAGTAATTGTAAATTTTCTCTAAAAATATCATAGGGGTTGAATCCTCTTATGTCTTCAGCATATCTGAGGTTGCAGATGCTAAAATGTGTTGTGAAATCGTCAATTTTGTTGACATTTTTCAAGTCGAACTCCCTTATTTTCCAAGGCAGAGGAATGAACTGTTTTTTTTTCTTCCTTTGGAACAGATGGAACCAGTAGCTATATTGACATGATACTTCTGCAAAAAAAATTATGTCCGTAACGTGAAATGGAAGGAGAGAAGGTTGTTCCGTGGAGCCAAAAATTCTTATGACAATATAATTTTCCAAATGTTGGAGTGTCCCCTTATTGTGCAAAAAACTAGTTGTCTGTTCAGATATGCGGGGAGCATTTTCGCCTAACAACAAAACTTTGAAAATAGACAAGAAACCATTAAAACCCTCATAAAAACAGTGGGAAGCCTTGTGCTTCCACAAGTCCTGGTACCAGAACGTTACTGGGTGGAATTCGCAGTTGAATTTTTTGGACAGAGACAATTGTAGAAATTGACAGGAATGTGCTATTGCAAAAACTAAATAGGATGACATTAAAAATTTCTTTTTCCTTTTGTAGCTTGACAATTGGGAAGTGATTTCATGGGAAATTAACCTGCCCCAATCAAAAAGGGCTTGTTCTTTCACTGTGAAATACAAAATATAAAAATCCATGTGGGAAACAATATCTGTGGACTCCTGTCCTGTTATTCTTGTAAACAACCAGGCAATTTCCCGAAATTGATTTATAAATGAACTAACCTCCATACTTGTAATATCTTCAGGAACTATATTCAGCCTTTCCAAAAAATGGGGCAAGAGGTCCAATCCGTTATTATGCTTTGCTAGGAACTGTTTGCAATCTTCTCCTTTGAATGTCAATGTTGGCTCGAGCAATTTCATCATCTGGCGGAAGACCTGAGGTGACAAAGAAACAGAAGAGTCATCGTGCAATGGAATAATTCTTTGATCTGTAATAAATTTATCGACGCACCAAGAGACCAAGTTCTTACAATCAAAAACCTCAGGGACACAGCCTGCATGAGCAATCCTGGAGGTCCAAATTACTTGGTTCTCTGGGGTGGGGGTTGAGTAATAAGAAAATGCCCTGGACCAGTGGAAGTTCTGGCCCTCACGCCCGAAGGTGTTCACTGTATCTCCATAGATATGTTGCCAAGTTGATGCCATAGGTTTATGAGAGGGTTGCTTTGCTGCAGAGGATGGTTTAAATGAATTGTTAGAGCGAAGAATGTAACTTTTTGCTAGATCTTGGTTAAATGCTTCTGAATGGGAAAGTCCTCGAGCCTTTCGCTGATTAATGACAACCTGTATTGGTGGTGCATGATGAACTATTAGCAGTACAATTTATTTATTGCATATTTAGAAATGCGAACGTGGCGGGTACAACGAAGAACAATTAAGGAATGGAGGTTTCGTGAACGTGCAAAGGGCACATTGTGTGAACAAGATTTCATGATTTTGAAATGAACACTCGCAAAGGATAATATAATCCGCCCACAAATTTTGGTTTAATGTGCATGAATACAAGATGTCCTCGAGCCTTTCGCCCATCAAAGACAATATATACGGTTTCTGCATGATGAATTGTTAGAATGAAATGCCATTAATTGCATATTTAGAAACAAGATATGTATATATATATATATATAAATTTTTATTTTCTTTTATTATAGACAAGTGAGAAGGTGATGGAGAGGGCGGAGAGAAAGGAAAGAATGGCAAGCTCTGAAAAGCGGTCGAACGGGATTGAAAAAAGGGTTACGGGGATAGTCAGGACAACTGAGTGTTGCATGATGAAATTTCATGTTTCGAAATTTTTGAGTGCAAAATGTGTAAAACGGAAGTGATCATGATGGGGCAGTTGAGTGACCGGTTTGTATATTTGTGGAATTGCACTAAAGTGGCTAAGTATGGAACATAGAAATTGGTAATTGTATACGTGGCAATAAGATCTTATATATAATTTCCAACTGCTAATTGCAAAGGGGCGCGGATACAGGAAACAACGACTACGAACTGAATATTTATTCGACCCACCAAATCGATGATTCGCCAAAGAAATTTGAACAAATGGCGAAGTATGGAAAGAGGACAGACGAGCTTCAAAATGGGGTGAAAATAGTTCCACTAAATATGCAAGGACCCGACGGTTAAATTGTATTTCTCGAAAGTTTTCAGTGCAAAAATGTGCAGCACAGAAAAGGGCATGATAGGTGGACCGTAATACGGAAACGCGTATGATCTAAGAACGGTTTCAATTTTGAATATCTGTCAATTTGTATATACCAGAGCTCTAAATGTTGTTTGGAGGTCACGGAAAAGTAGAATTGCAATGTTGACTCGACCAACGCGCAAGTCCGACTGTGAATTTGTATATGGTGGAACTCTGGGTGCCAGTTGTGGGACAGGGAATAGTACATGGTCAATTTAAAGAAAGGGGTAGCGTGTAATGTCCCTGACCTCTTAGAGAGGTGATGAGGAGACTCAGTGGCCTGGGCACCCCCACTAGGTCATAGTCTCACACTAAAGGGGGGAAAGTAAAGAAGTTAAAAGTTATATTTTTAAGTTGACTTAAGAAAGGAAAAGGATAAAGGAGTAAAAGATAACTCAACAAAAGAATAGAAGATTAACCCTGGGAGTTAACCTAACTCAAC
>JZKD02S1881435.1:59201-79675 GCA_000966675.3 Picea glauca | reverse complement strand
ATTTCAAGAGCGTGATAAGTGGGAAAAAAATCTATTCAAACCCTTGTCTTATATATTTTATTATTTAAGTGGAGCGCCCAGCCTCTAAGGATCATTTATGAATGATTATTTTATTTCTCTCTCTTGGAGGAAGAAGTGGATCTAGAAAGCAGTGAATATTATTTTATTGTAAAGCATTTGAGGAGAGGATCTATAAAAGGATAAGCTCTCTCATTTTCTAATGAATATTAGAATGACAGTGATATCCCCTCAAAATATTAGGATATGATTCAATAGAGGATGGAGTCAAGGGCTAATCATATGTGAGGTTTCCATCCTCCTCCTCTTTTGTCTTGGATGATTAGGATTTTATGATAAAGCAGACACTATTATTTGATGATGGAAATAATCTCTAGAGAGTAGTTTTGCACAATGATAAGAGTTTATGGTAGAGGCTCTCAAACCCCTCCAGTCCTTGATGCAACTTTGAGTATTGAGGGAAATTTCTACTGTAATTTTAGATTGGGTGTTTGCACATGTAAATGGATCATTTAATCTTATGGGATTGTGATTAAATATGTGATGTGTTGTTGGGTTGTCCATTATTTAGAAGGTTTCCATACTTTGTCCTCTTTTCTTATCTGAATCAATTCCTTGATATGAATTAGGATAATCATATTCCAAAGTTCCATGGACATAACGAATCAATTGCACTACATGTTACATCTTTGATTGAATTCATTTCAAAATTCAACGTTGTCCATGAATATGTTAGGATGAAAATGTTTGTGTTCCTTGGAAAATGATGTAATATATTGGTTTTATAATTGTAGTCCAAGGGATATATGTTCACTTGTAGGTTTGATCAAGGCATTTCACAAGCATTGGGATGTTATATATGAAGAGGAAAATGTCGAAAATCTAGTGGGTGAGCCTGTTGTGATTTTAGATCCAGAGGAAGAGAGGAGTGATGAAGTCATTGAAGACCTTGTTGCAACATCTTATAAGTCCTTTAAAGGCTATGAATTCTACATAAGAAACACATCATGATGATGATGTAAAGTTAACATGATGAAAAGGGTTTGATAATTTATTTATCTCTTCAAATTTCTAAATTTAATGATGATACCCTTAAAGATTTGAAGAGGATAGATGTGGTAGAGAAACCCTTGGAAATTGAAGAATTTATAGGTGTTATCATCCCCTCATGTGATGAAGGGAATGAAAAATATGAGGATGAGGATATGATCGCTCTCTTTTCAATTTGAAGGCATAGACGAAATTTGGATCATTGGTTTCTTCATGGAAATCCCATCTATGACAAAAATAGTGAGAGCATGATGGAGGAAAAGATGAGTTGGCATACTCCACTTCCAATCAGCATTGAGGGTCACTTCATGGGACATAAACAAGACATATCAATGTAGGTACGTTAATATTTTTCCATGGTTGATGAAAAATTGTATGTTCTCCTCACTAGGAAGATTTGATGTAGCATAAATGGGTTTTTCATTGCAATAATGATGCGGAAATTTCCCCGCAATTGATGTCTCTAGCTCTTTCCCTACTTATGTATGAAAATTTAGTGAAAGACTATTTTTGAGACTGCAATATGTTTGGGACAATGACATTTGTAATTTTTGGTTTGTTTTAGATATTTTCGACCTCCTAAGAAAGGGCAGGAAGCCCTAGGTCTTGATATTATTTACTTTTCAGGTTTGATTTTTATTCTCATACTTCATTTTCATTTTTTTATTCAGGGTAGCAAAGAGGGGCATCAATGTCATTTCATATTTTGGAGTTATCTAAATCTCTATTGCTTGAAGAGTGATGAATGGTATTTCATTGTTTGATGATTCTTACACCAACCTTATCCAACAATGGAAAAAGTGAACTTGTAACAATACACACTAACCTTGGTATGATCTTGGTTTTCTTGTCCATTTTCAATAGCTCACTTCCATTTCCTAACAAGGAGTGATATAGATTCCAACTTATGACTTCCGATGTTTCATGTATCCTTGTTTTGGTTTATAACCAAAGACAAGGGAAGGTCTCATGGTGTTGATAAGATGACATGATGGTTGCATTGCCTTTATGATTTTACTTAGAAAGTGCATCTTCCTATGGTTATATGTAGGGTAGGAATAATAAGTTCTCTTACACTCTTTGGAAGAGTGAAATTCCCCATATGGAGCCAGCTGTTATCTCTCAAAATGCATAAGCATTTGAAGGAATCCATTACAATAGTCACAAAAAAGGTGGCCAATTCAAACTTCCAGGAGACTTTCAAGGTAGTGTTTAAGGTATCTTTTAGCAATTTAAGTGGTCATTTCAAGCAATTTTATGGTCTCTTTAAATTCACCTCGAATGAGATTGGATTTGGAATAGAACAAGGATATAATTATGGATTTAAGACTATTGTAAGAAGGGTGCATTTGGAGTAGAAATCATTCTAGACTAATGAATCTTAAAGAAACAACAGTTGATAAATGAAATTCACTACCTATTCTCATCTTGTAGCAAAGCATTTGATTTTTTAGGGAAGGGAATATCACTTGACATATTTTTTTTGAAAGCATACATGTAGAGAAGAGATCTCTAGAATGTATGAACAACAAGAATATTAAAGCTGTCTGCAACAAAAGGGAATGTTGGTTTAGACCTATTTTATGCGCTCAATGGAAACAAGGAGGGAACATTCATATCAACAAATAAACATGTAATATGAATAATCCTCCTACACCAAATCCACAATTCATGCACATTTCTGGACAACCATTGGGAATGAGTGTCCATAGGAAAACTAGCGAATTTTACATTATGAATGCTTGTTTTGGATTGATTCTTGTAGGTTCTAAACGAGTACATGCAAAAAAACATTTCCAATGAAGCTGAGGGAGTGCCATTTCGATTGAGAAATGATCTTGATTTTAGGAGGAGCGATATAATTCACTTGTTCTATTATTGATCTTCAGTGAAGGCAATTTTTTTTGTCTATCTTCAGTGGATATGATACTAGCAATTTGATGAAATATGATCCAAAGAGTGGGGAAATAATTTTGTTCCTGAGGAACCTCAAGGGGAAAATGGACTTTCTATGAGCAAATATTTCTCATTTTTTTCTTATTTCATAAACAACCAATCATAGGATTTTGGATTTTTTGGAATACCACCATGGCAACACTATCAACCTAATTAGTGAGGTGGAATAAAGACATGTCCAACTATGCAATAGCCATTTAGTGGAAATATAAAAATCACTAAGTGCAATCCATACTAGAATCCACTACTTACCAAACATAACCAATATGGAGGCTGCAATATCTGGGAGTATTTTAAATTGGACTAGGCACATTTATGGGATTTCAATAAGGATTTCCTAGAGGTTACACTCCAAGACAATTACACTCCATCTTGGGCACTGCCTACAACATTCATATCAACATGGCATTGCGTTCACACAATTGAGACAATACTCCATCTTTGGTCACACTATTTGTACTCAGTTGTGAAATTGTGGAAGTAGGAAGAGTCTTATGTAGTATATGAAGAAGTCAAAATGATACGTTTGAGGATAATTGCAAGAGGAAATAGGACACATGGCATAGGAAGACCATTGACAAGCTCAACACTCTCAAGCAACAGAAGAACAGTGGTAGCAAAGACCTTGTCCAATGCTATTTTGAGCATCTTTTTACCTTTAATGAAGTTTAATATTATTTCTTGGAGGGTATTTTGAATTCGTAACAAGGGTGCTCAACCCCTAACACACATGCCTAGGATTCACTTCCTTCAAAGTTGTCCTTCAACACCATTATTTGTTTCTTCCATGCATTAAATAATCCTTTCTTGAATACTCAACCAACCTCTCCTCCACTGACATAGAACATAATCTCACACCATGGAATGATGAGAGGCTCTCATGGGCACCTAGGCACACTATGACATGTGGGAAGATCCATGGAACATGTTCAAAGAAGAAGGAAACTAGGATCTATTGATTGTAATCTCCCCTCACCCCTTGCTCATGCTTTTCCCTATTAAATGAAATAGTAGGACACTAAGAAATCCTCCTCCCCACTCAAATAAACTTTCTTCCAAAGACCACTCCACCAGTCATAGTTTCCCACATAAGGTATTATTCCATGAAAATGAAACAAATTCTCACAATACCATATGTGATATACCTCAAGTTCCCACATACCCTATCTGGTTATTCGAAATCATGCCTCTTTGTTTTTGGGTTCCCTCTAAAAAATGACATTGGAAATGATGAAACAATGATGCTCTATGTAATTTATAGAAGGTTATAAAAATTATTAGTCATTACCACACACAAATGTTTTTTTAGGGACCTAAACTACCTAACCCCTCAAGTGGGTAGAATAATATATTTCCATGTAATAAAGGTCAATATTAATAAGGCCTAGCAATAAGGAGGAATAATTCAAATGTAAGAAGACCTAATAGAATTCTGATTCTAGAAGGATCTTCCTCTAGATTTTTCTTTTGATAGATATATTTAGTATAAATAGGATTAGAGGGTATGAGAAGTTTTGTCTTGGATATTATTGTAATAGAGATATTCTCTGTTGGAGGTTTCCCCCTTGAAGACGCAAGTGAACATTTCTCTCAGTAATCAAAGTGTTATTTCTTGTGTTATTCTGGTATTATTCTGGTAATATTGTGATGTTGTTCTGGTTATATCATTGTTTATCTACCATTTCTATCTAATTATCTCTGTTCTGCATACTATTTTATATCTGGAATATTACAAGTGGTATTAGAGCCCCTTCCTCGGCAGAAAATTGTGGGTTAAATTTTTTTCAAGGTAGAGACATATTCAAGTGTCTTTAAACTACAAATATTTGTCGTTACACACATAAACCCATGGTCGGGGATTCATACACACAGGAAATACAAGTGGTACTTAAGTGCACATCTGTTGGCTACCCTTGTAACCCTTGTTGATACCCCTTCGAGTCATAGCGCATCACATAACACCTATATACATATCGGCCTAGATCTCCTGAATCCCTCCATAGATAAATTGATCGACCGCATGAATGTTTAGTGCCACTGAGAAAAACACTCAGTAATATACTCTCTAGTACATGGGTAGTCAGGTAGTACGACTAAGGGTATGGTCTAGACTCCTTAGTTGGTTCCCTGAGATATTGGGCCGAGTAATACTGTTGGACCCCACACGTATATCAGAGAGATATAACATAGGGAAAACCCTTGTCTGTAGAATCCTTGAATACCCTAACCCTTGGGAAGGAAACCAAAAATAGAACCAACAAGATCTATTGTCATGCTACAGTGTCTTATACATTCTGGTTGCAAAATTACTACACATTTCTTCCTATTAAGCATTTGGGCATTTCGTCATTGCAGTATTCTTCAGGCCAGAGTATAACTTCACAGGAGTATAAAAAAAAAGAGTATAGTGGTCCCATCGACACACTTATTTGGGACCTATTCCATTGGATTCCCCTTTTCTCCCTGATTGCAATCATACCCTTCATTTTTAATACTTTTTGTTTTAGTGGACCCAACCCCTTCCCAATTTCCTTATTTTTTTTCCTATCCCATTATATTTCCCTTCTATCACTAATCATCATGGTACCTATCACTTCTAAGTATTTTTTTTTGTGGTCCCACCCACCCATTTTTTTTCCTTACTCGCACTTCCCCTCTCCAAATGACCACCACTCACAACTAAGAACTCCAAACTTCCATCAATCAAGACCATGTCTCCATCGAACATCTCACATCTCGAATGGATTCTAACAACTCCCACATTGAAAACCTAGAAGACAACCTCACAACCCAATTGACCTCTCTCCAGTCTGCTATCAATCAATTTTTGAACCTCCCTACGGGTCCTTCCTCATCAACACAACCCGATGCTGTTGATTCCTCTCAATCTCCACATTTTTAGTCCAACTCCTTTCATTGTGAACCCTGTCTTCCCTGCGTAAAGGTCTATAAATTTGATGGCTCTGATCCTACAGGTTGGGTCACTCAAATGGAGAATTATTTTTCTCTGCATGATATTACTGACGAGTTGGCCAAACTTCACTATGATGTCCTCTATCTAGATCTTGAATGCTGGCAATGGAGAAAAATTTTACGTCAGGGGTATATTTCCTGGACCCCGTTTGTTGTTGAGATCTATGCCCACTTTGATATTGATACCCACTATCTTGGTCGTTTGACCAAGTTGAAATAGTCCTGCATAGTGGAAGACTTCATCGCTGCTTTTGATCATTTGGCCTTTCGAACATAGGGCATGTCAGATGCGTTCTTCCGTGAAGTCTTTATCAGTGGTCTTAAGGATGAAATTTGATCCTAGGTTCGTATGCCCCACCCTCCAACTTGGTTGGAAGCTAATAAATGTGCTAAATAGGCCCAATAAGTTGTTTTTTTCCCAGAACAAAAAACCCCCTTTTGTTCATTGCCCTCGACTTGTTAATACTAGCCCCCATGTCACTCCCCTTAAGGTCTAGAAACTAACTGGGGCTGAAATGGTTGAATGCCAACGGAAGGGTATTTTCTATAATTGTGATGAAAAATATTTTCAGGGGCACAAGTGTAAGGAACAAAAACTATTTATGGCCATTTACGAAGATGTTCTTGAAGAGGATGTGACAGTTCCCTTGGTTGAAGAACCCTCCCTTCCCGATGACACCCAAGAGCCTGCTGACCCACCTAACGTTGACCCACTTATTTCCTTGCATGCCCTCACTGGCTTCTTGACCCCACAAATGCTTAAGCTCATTGGCTACATTAATCACATGAAGGTCATCATGCTTGTTGACAGTGGTAGCATCCACAATTTTATTCATCGTCACATTTCCCAGGAAACCAATTGCTATATTCATGCTGTAAATAATTTTCAAATTATGATAGATAATTGTGGGTCCATGAAATGTGGTGGGCATTGTGAAAATGTTCGTCTTCAAATTGGACATTACCAATTGAAATCTCATATTTTTTCCATTGACATGGGAGGTTGTGACATTGTGCTAGGTGTTGAATGGTTACGCACGTTGGGTCCCATTCTTATGGATTTTAAGGAATTAACGATGCAATTCCAACATGCAGGACAAAGGTATCAATTCCAATGTCTCACAACTGCTTCTCCTGAGATCATTAGTTCCCATCGTATAGAAACTATCCTCAAGAAATTCCACTCCGGTATCATTGCTCAAATCCATTCTATTCAAGCCGTTGAGACACCCTCTTTGCATCCTGAACTCCAAGATATTCTTTCCAAACATCAAGCTATTCCCCCCTGCTCAGGAAATTTCTTCTTCTCATGGTATTCATGATCATTCCATTCCCCTCGTTCCTGTTAGTGTCCCTCCCAATGTTCACCCTTATTGTCACCCCTTTGCCCAAAATAATGAAATTGAGAAAATAGTGTAGGAATTGCTCCAAGCAGGCATTATCTGCCCTAGTATCAACCCTTATTCTTCCCATGTGGTCATGGTACTTAAGAAATAAGGTACTTGGTGCATGTGTCCTAACTTTCATGCCCTCAATAAGTTCACCGTCAAGGAAAAGTTCCATATTCTTGTCATTGATGATCTCTTGGATGAGCTGCGTGGTTCTCATTACTTCACTAAAGATGATTTGCAATCTGGATACCACCAGATACTTTTGCAAGAATATGACATACCCAAGACTACCTTTCAAACTCACGAGGGTCACTAGGAGTTTTTGGTCATGCCATTTGGCCTGTGTAATGCCCCCTCCACCTTACAAAGCCTCATGAATCATGTCTTTCGTCCTTTTCTCTGTCATTTTTTCTTAGTTTTCTTTGATGATATTCTCATCTATAGTAAAACTTGGCAATCTCATCTTTCCCATTTGGATCAAATTCTCCATCTACTCTCACAGTATCAACTTTTCCTCAAATGCTCTAAATTTTCCTTTGGAGCCTCAGAAGTATAGTACTTCGGTCATATTGTTGGAGAGGTTGGTGTTCAAGTGGATCCTAAAAAGATTGAAGCAATGTAGGATTGGAATCACCCCAAGACTATCAAAAGATTGCATGGTTTTTTTGGTTTAACCGGCTATTATGACGAGTTTGTTCGGAATTATGGGAAGAATGCGAACCCTCTCACTTCTTTCCTTAAAAATAATTATTTCACTTGGACTCTCGTAGGGGATCAAGATTTTCAAGCTTTGAAGGCAATTATGTGTACTACTCCGATCTTGGCCCTTCCTGATTTCACAAAAACCTTTGTCCTTGAATGTGATGCCTCAAGAAGAGGAATTGAAGTTGTCCTTATGAAAAAAGGTATACATTTGGCCTTTACTAGCAAGCAATTGTCCGAACTCCATTTGGGCCAATCAATCTATGAAAAGGAAATGTTGGCTATTCTGCATGCAGTGGATCTCTGGATCCCTTATCTCCTTGGGCAATGCTTCCAAATTAAGACAGATCATCAAAGCGTCAAGTATTTTCTGGAGCAACTACCTTCCTCCCAGAGCAACAAAAATGGGTAACTAAGCTCTTTGGTTATGATTATGAGATCATTTACAAGAAAGGAAACGAAAATGTGGTTGTTGATGCTCTTTTTTGAAAATATGAAGATGATGGGTCCCTCTCCTTGATTGTACCAGACTGGCTCCAAGAGTTGCACCAAGAATGGCTAAATGATCCTAAAATATTGCATATGATCCAACAATTGAAAGCCAAATCTCCAGTTTCCCAAGGGTCCTCTTAGCACAATGATAAACTTCACTACAAAGGTTGTTCATATTTAAGTAAACAGTCACAACTTAAATTCACAGTTCTTTCTAAGCTTCATGCTACTCCCACAGCTGGTCATTCAGGGTTTACCAAAACCTATGACCAAGTCAAATGTTCTTTCTTCTGGGATGGTATGAAAAAGGACGTTCGCACTTTTGTAGAAGAATGTAATGTTTATCAACACAACAAAGGATAAACCATCAAACCTCCTGGCACACTCCAACCGCTTCCAATTCCAATCACTATTTGGAGGGACATATCTATGGATTTTATTTTTGGATTACCTAAATCAGGAAATAAGTTCGGCATCATGGTGGTTGTGGATCGTCTTTCCAAGTATTCTAATTTTTGTTCTCTTCAACACCCATTTACAACATCAACTATGGCTCAAGTTTTCATGGATCATATCTTCAAGCTTCATGGCATGCCTCATTCTATTATTTATGATTGAGATCCAACTTTTAGCAAAATGTTTTGCAAGAATTGTTCAGACTGTAGGGAACCCATTTGCATCTCAGCACCACCTATCATCCCCAGATTGATGGTCAAACTGAAGTCATCAATAAGTGTTTGGAGACTTATTTGAGGTGGTTTGCCTCTAAAAGGAAAAATCAATGGGCTCAATGGTTACCATTAGTTGAATGGTGGTAAAACACTTATTACCATAGAGCTACTCGCATGAATCCTTTTGAAGAAGTATATGGCCAAAATCCACCTTCATTTCTCTCCTACATACCAAGTGTATTGAAGGTCCAAGCGTTTGACCAAACACTTACATTTCACGAGGCTATTCTCCATACCCTCAAAGAGAATTTGGTCATGGCTCAGAATTGCATGAAGCAACAAGATGATCAAGGTCCCTTAGAATGACAATTTGTTGAAGGAGACCAGGTATTTCTTCATTTGAAACCTTATAAGAAAACTTCACTCAAGGCCCAACATTGTCAGAAAATGGCACCCAAATTTTATGGTCCCTTTATAGTTCTCAAGTGCGTTGGGTAGGTGGCCTATCATTTATCTTTACCAAATTATTCTAAGCTCCATCCTGTTTTTCATGTCTCTTGCTTAAAGAAGGTGATTGGAACTAAGTTCCAAAATCAAACCAACCTTCCCGAGTTGGATGAAGAAGGATCCATCTGGTTGTAGCCACAAGCAATTTTGGACCAATGGGAGGGTCTTCTTCATCAACGTACCATCAAGGAAGTGTTAGTTCAGTGGAAAGATACAACTCCAACAGATGCCACTTGGGAGCCCGCTAACATTCTACAACAATTTCCTCATCTCAAGCCTTGAGGACAAGGCTGATTCTAAGGGGGAGAGCATGTTAGGGACCTAACCTACTTAACCCCTCAAGTGAGTGGGTAATATATTTCCATGTAATAAAGGTCAATATTAATAAGGCCTATAAATAAGGAGGAAGAAGTCAAATGTAAGAATACCTAATAGAGGCTTCTGCTTCTAGAAGGATCTTCCTCTAGATTGTTCTTTTGATAGATAGATTTAGTATAAATATGAATAGAGGGTATGAGAAGTTTTGTATTGGATATTATTGTAATAGATCTCTGCTATGCTAGAGGTTTCCCCCTCGAAGAGGCAAGTGAACATTTCTCTTAGTAATCAAAGTGTTATTTCTGGTGTTATTATGGTATTATTATTGTATTATTGTGATGTTTTTCTAGTTATATAATTATTTATATGCCATTTATAGCTAATTATCTCTATTCGGCATACTATTTTATATTTGGAATATTACACGTTTTCTCATTAATACTAGAACTCTTTGAAAGAAAAGATAAATCATAAGGCTAAATTACTCTAAAATTATAGTTAATATGATCTATTCCTTAATCAATATTTATGAATAGTCTATGAAATTGGATATGCATAAGAATTTTTCTATCAAGATGTAACACTAATAAGTACAATGGTTCTACTTCATTACTAGTATCCTATCGGTATCACAGTAATCTCATAATGATTAGCATAGTGTTTCTCTTTCACACTTGTATTATCTAACACACGCTAATTAATCTAGAAGTCAAGCATGCAAACAAACCTTCTCATAAATAAGATCTAGTTGGTGATGGAATATAACATCGTAGGATCAATGTGTGAAGGGGTGAGTTTTGGTGTGTGGGAAAGTTACGTTGACAACCTTCTTAATGAACGAACTCCCTGGTGCAAGTTACCTCACCAAGAAGTGGGAAACCCTCCAAGGAGTTCGAGTGAGTCTAGCCAAATTCGATCCCAGGTACAACACCACCTTTCCTATGCTATCACCTTGGGTAGGAAGTATAAAATACTATGGCCTCTATGGTACCAACCTACTATACCAAAGCAGAGGGGAGACAGTTGATAGTTGACACCAATATGAACAAATAAGGGTTGATTACTTTGTCGACCCCGATGCAACCTCGTGCTTGAACCTTGTGTTAGAAGGGCTTCCCAAAGTCAGTGACACAACAACTGTATTTCACTCCCTAACTCAAAGATTTATGTTTGTTTTGCATCTTTGGAAATTTATTCTCACAATCATATTCCAAATCTCTACACCTAACCTAAGATGGGTTTGAAGAGCCCTAGAAAAGTTTCTAGATAAATTTTAATTAGTGCTTGATTTTAGGTTGTTGTTAGTCAAAGGAGTGGTCGTGAAACTGATGGTGTTTCAAATCAAATATTTAAAACATGCAAGAGGAAAATGAAATACAATAATTTCAACTTTGATGAAAACTAGATATGGGAAGGAGAAAGAGGTTTTCCCATATCCCTGTAAGATTCTTTAGAAGCATATGGTAATTAATATTTCAATATAGCCCACCTAATGGAATCATTCCCAAAAGAAATTTCCCTTGGTTCACATTAATGGTTTCATGGATGAGATACATGGTGCCAAGTTTTTTCTAGGATTAAACTCCATTATCCCATATTTAAGCACTTGCTAATGCAATGTAATAAAGTGGAATAATGTGACACTTGCCAATGTAATACATTTCTATCAAGAAGAATTGCAGGGTGATGTCTCTTGGTAATACGTAGACCCCGACCCTCTGTCTGAGATCTGCACAGGATTGTTCTAATTTCTCCTTGAGCTGAAGCGACTCCCTTAGATCCCTATTGGAACCTCTAATTACACAATCCACAGGTCCTTCATGAAAACCCACCCTATGTAACTTAACACTAGGCGTGAGCCTTACGTCTCCATGCGACCACAACCTGGGCCTTAGCACAAGTTCCTTTCGTGACTCACGATCTCACAAGTTTTTGAATTGAAAACCCTCGACTCCAAACTTCTGATACCCAAGATACGATACGGGTATGGCTCCTTCCTCACTAGTGCCTCTACAAGTGACCATTGGCTAAGGCCTAACTCTAGCACCCCTCGCAACTCTCAACTTCGTGAGTTGGAGTGTTGAGCCCTCATGCTCCTCGTTTACGAATCCCCGAGATGCGATAAGTCAACAATGGGCTGACTCCTTCCTAGGCGACATGTGTCCACCACCTGTCACCCTCTTTCATCTTTTCTGTGTGCTCTATGTTTTCACCACCTGTCAACCACGCAGTCCCCACTTAATGGACGTGACATGTATTCACCTGAGCCCTCGATGCTCGGCCCTTCATGACTTCTCAGTCAAAATAAAATTCTTCCAACCAATGAACTCTCGATACGCGATACCCCGCGAAGGTTTTGATCCAACGGTTCTCCCATGGCTTGGATCCAATGGTCTGGATCTCCTTCCCTGTTCCTTGCAACTCGAAACTTCGTGAAACCAAGAAATTTGGTCTGCCCTCCAAAATTACGAACCTCGAATTTGTGAAATGATCCAATGACGTGGGTTGAAATAAGATCAATGACTCATATTGAACCACGATCAACGGTTCATGTCGATTCTTGATATCAGGGTGGCGGATTTATCCAATTCCTAACCACCTTACAGCTCCTTTGGATCCTACGGCCCTCATGATTTCGTGAGCTCTCCATGAAGAATTCTAACCACCTGATTCACTCCTCAATGTCTTCTGCCCAATGACTGAGCATTCTCTCTCTTGAACTTAATTTCTATGCGACAGTTTCAATCTCCATCTCCAATTTAACACTTCAAAAGTGTTATCTCTCTTAAGATTTTACTTGCAAATTCAAGTCTTCCAAAAGGGTTCCTGCTCGCACTCCTTGTGGAAAAATTTCAAATAACCTCCAGTTATTTGAGTCTTTGACCCTGTGCACTCTTTGCAACAAAAATCTCTTAATATTCTTTCTAGGTTTATAAAATCCAAGGCTTCAATTTGCTTGCGCTCACCTTGCGTGGCTCTATGCTTCACCTGCACTTTAGCTGGTATGATAAAAATGATATCTCTCCTGAGCTTTCTGAGATAAAACTTAGACCCTCATTAATGCACACCTTGCGGATGTTCACTGCACTCCTTATAGGAATTCTCAGGAAGAGAAACAATTGAAACTCATTCTTCTTCTCTCTCATACTTCATACATTCAACATGAAAACATACACATAACACAACATTTAAACAAATGCATAACAGAGAAACAAATCAATTGTAAACATACCATTCAACAAATGTAAACAGTAAGCATCATAACATCATAACACATAGGTTCTTCTCTATAAATCTCTGCTATAGCTCTACAACTTATGAATTCTGAATAATCTTATTGTTACAATGATACAAGGGTGAGGGTGTCTGTATCCATTTTCCCTCCTACACTTCTAAACTGTCTAATCTAACATTCATATCTACCTACTTTACATTTAACAAAGTTAAATGCCTATTACATTTGGCAGATGAGAGTAATTTCTCCAGATCTGTTCATTTCTCCAAGAAATAAATGTAAGTACGCTTCTCCTATCTATTACATTAATGCTTTAGTTTTCAAAATTAAAAAAGTTTTCATAAAAACGTGCCCTTTTTTCATCTGCGCGCCCAGCTGTTCCTTTGGCTAGGCACGTGCTTTGGCTTTGTACGATGCTCCTGCATCATACTCCCTTGCTTGAAGATTTTCATGAACTCCTGTTCATGAGCTCTTGCATGGTCTATCCATGATTTTGAATTGTTGCTTCATCCTCCCAACTGGCATCTTCCATTGTATGTCCCTTCCACCTGACCAAGTATTCAAAATAGTCCTTTCTCCTGGTCTTTCTGCTAATCCTCTTGTCAATTATACCTTCCATCTATGGCTTTTCAGCTATAGAGATTTGTTTTGTCCATTGAAATTTTTCTTGCTCATCCTTTGTTCTTGATTCTCCAGCTCTGTAAGGGTACAAATCTGTGACATTGAATATCGGTGAGATTCTGACCCCATCGGGTAATTCAATCTCATATGCTTTTGCCCCAAATTTCCTTATGACCTTGCATGGTCCAATATTTTTCATCTTCAACTTGTTATACNGTCATTTTTTCTTAGTTTTCTTTGATGATATTCTCATCTATAGTAAAACTTGGCAATCTCATCTTTCCCATTTGGATCAAATTCTCCATCTACTCTCACAGTATCAACTTTTCCTCAAATGCTCTAAATTTTCCTTTGGAGCCTCAGAAGTATAGTACTTCGGTCATATTGTTGGAGAGGTTGGTGTTCAAGTGGATCCTAAAAAGATTGAAGCAATGTAGGATTGGAATCACCCCAAGACTATCAAAAGATTGCATGGTTTTTTTGGTTTAACCGGCTATTATGACGAGTTTGTTCGGAATTATGGGAAGAATGCGAACCCTCTCACTTCTTTCCTTAAAAATAATTATTTCACTTGGACTCTCGTAGGGGATCAAGATTTTCAAGCTTTGAAGGCAATTATGTGTACTACTCCGATCTTGGCCCTTCCTGATTTCACAAAAACCTTTGTCCTTGAATGTGATGCCTCAAGAAGAGGAATTGAAGTTGTCCTTATGAAAAAAGGTATACATTTGGCCTTTACTAGCAAGCAATTGTCCGAACTCCATTTGGGCCAATCAATCTATGAAAAGGAAATGTTGGCTATTCTGCATGCAGTGGATCTCTGGATCCCTTATCTCCTTGGGCAATGCTTCCAAATTAAGACAGATCATCAAAGCGTCAAGTATTTTCTGGAGCAACTACCTTCCTCCCAGAGCAACAAAAATGGGTAACTAAGCTCTTTGGTTATGATTATGAGATCATTTACAAGAAAGGAAACGAAAATGTGGTTGTTGATGCTCTTTTTTGAAAATATGAAGATGATGGGTCCCTCTCCTTGATTGTACCAGACTGGCTCCAAGAGTTGCACCAAGAATGGCTAAATGATCCTAAAATATTGCATATGATCCAACAATTGAAAGCCAAATCTCCAGTTTCCCAAGGGTCCTCTTAGCACAATGATAAACTTCACTACAAAGGTTGTTCATATTTAAGTAAACAGTCACAACTTAAATTCACAGTTCTTTCTAAGCTTCATGCTACTCCCACAGCTGGTCATTCAGGGTTTACCAAAACCTATGACCAAGTCAAATGTTCTTTCTTCTGGGATGGTATGAAAAAGGACGTTCGCACTTTTGTAGAAGAATGTAATGTTTATCAACACAACAAAGGATAAACCATCAAACCTCCTGGCACACTCCAACCGCTTCCAATTCCAATCACTATTTGGAGGGACATATCTATGGATTTTATTTTTGGATTACCTAAATCAGGAAATAAGTTCGGCATCATGGTGGTTGTGGATCGTCTTTCCAAGTATTCTAATTTTTGTTCTCTTCAACACCCATTTACAACATCAACTATGGCTCAAGTTTTCATGGATCATATCTTCAAGCTTCATGGCATGCCTCATTCTATTATTTATGATTGAGATCCAACTTTTAGCAAAATGTTTTGCAAGAATTGTTCAGACTGTAGGGAACCCATTTGCATCTCAGCACCACCTATCATCCCCAGATTGATGGTCAAACTGAAGTCATCAATAAGTGTTTGGAGACTTATTTGAGGTGGTTTGCCTCTAAAAGGAAAAATCAATGGGCTCAATGGTTACCATTAGTTGAATGGTGGTAAAACACTTATTACCATAGAGCTACTCGCATGAATCCTTTTGAAGAAGTATATGGCCAAAATCCACCTTCATTTCTCTCCTACATACCAAGTGTATTGAAGGTCCAAGCGTTTGACCAAACACTTACATTTCACGAGGCTATTCTCCATACCCTCAAAGAGAATTTGGTCATGGCTCAGAATTGCATGAAGCAACAAGATGATCAAGGTCCCTTAGAATGACAATTTGTTGAAGGAGACCAGGTATTTCTTCATTTGAAACCTTATAAGAAAACTTCACTCAAGGCCCAACATTGTCAGAAAATGGCACCCAAATTTTATGGTCCCTTTATAGTTCTCAAGTGCGTTGGGTAGGTGGCCTATCATTTATCTTTACCAAATTATTCTAAGCTCCATCCTGTTTTTCATGTCTCTTGCTTAAAGAAGGTGATTGGAACTAAGTTCCAAAATCAAACCAACCTTCCCGAGTTGGATGAAGAAGGATCCATCTGGTTGTAGCCACAAGCAATTTTGGACCAATGGGAGGGTCTTCTTCATCAACGTACCATCAAGGAAGTGTTAGTTCAGTGGAAAGATACAACTCCAACAGATGCCACTTGGGAGCCCGCTAACATTCTACAACAATTTCCTCATCTCAAGCCTTGAGGACAAGGCTGATTCTAAGGGGGAGAGCATGTTAGGGACCTAACCTACTTAACCCCTCAAGTGAGTGGGTAATATATTTCCATGTAATAAAGGTCAATATTAATAAGGCCTATAAATAAGGAGGAAGAAGTCAAATGTAAGAATACCTAATAGAGGCTTCTGCTTCTAGAAGGATCTTCCTCTAGATTGTTCTTTTGATAGATAGATTTAGTATAAATATGAATAGAGGGTATGAGAAGTTTTGTATTGGATATTATTGTAATAGATCTCTGCTATGCTAGAGGTTTCCCCCTCGAAGAGGCAAGTGAACATTTCTCTTAGTAATCAAAGTGTTATTTCTGGTGTTATTATGGTATTATTATTGTATTATTGTGATGTTTTTCTAGTTATATAATTATTTATATGCCATTTATAGCTAATTATCTCTATTCGGCATACTATTTTATATTTGGAATATTACACGTTTTCTCATTAATACTAGAACTCTTTGAAAGAAAAGATAAATCATAAGGCTAAATTACTCTAAAATTATAGTTAATATGATCTATTCCTTAATCAATATTTATGAATAGTCTATGAAATTGGATATGCATAAGAATTTTTCTATCAAGATGTAACACTAATAAGTACAATGGTTCTACTTCATTACTAGTATCCTATCGGTATCACAGTAATCTCATAATGATTAGCATAGTGTTTCTCTTTCACACTTGTATTATCTAACACACGCTAATTAATCTAGAAGTCAAGCATGCAAACAAACCTTCTCATAAATAAGATCTAGTTGGTGATGGAATATAACATCGTAGGATCAATGTGTGAAGGGGTGAGTTTTGGTGTGTGGGAAAGTTACGTTGACAACCTTCTTAATGAACGAACTCCCTGGTGCAAGTTACCTCACCAAGAAGTGGGAAACCCTCCAAGGAGTTCGAGTGAGTCTAGCCAAATTCGATCCCAGGTACAACACCACCTTTCCTATGCTATCACCTTGGGTAGGAAGTATAAAATACTATGGCCTCTATGGTACCAACCTACTATACCAAAGCAGAGGGGAGACAATTGATAGTTGACACCAATATGAACAAAGACGGGTTGATTACTTTGTCGACCCTGATGCAACCTCGTGCTTGAACCTTGTGTTAGAAGGGCTTCCCAAAGTCAGTGACATAACAACTGTATTTCACTCCCTAACTCAAAGATTTATGTTTGTTTTGCATCTTTGGAAATTTATTCTCACAATCATATTCCAAAGCTCTACACCTAACCTAAGATGGGTTTGAAGATCCCTAGAAAAGTTTCTAGATAAATTTTAATTAGCGCTTGATTTTAGGTTGTTCTTAGTCAAAGGAGTGGTCGTGAAACTGATGGTGTTTCGAATCAAATATTTAAAACATGCAAGACGAAAATGAAATACAATAATTTCAAATTTGATGAAAACTAGATATGGGAAGGAGAAAGAGGTTTTCCCATATCCCTGTAAGATTCTTTAGAAGCATATGGTAATTAATATTTCAATATAGCCCACTTAATGGAATCATTCCCAAAAGAAATTTCCATTGGCTCACATTAATGGTTTCATGGATGAGCTACATGGTGCCAAGTTTTTTCTAGGATTAAACTCCATTATACCATATTTAAGCACTTACTAATGCAATGTAATAAAGTGGAATAATGTGACACTTGCCAATGTAACACATTTCTATCAAGAAGAATTGCAGGGTGATGTCTCTTGGTAATACGTAGACCCCGACCCTCTGTCCGAGATCTGCACATGATTGTTCTAATTTCTCCTTGAGCTGAAGCGGCTCCCTTAGATCCCTATTGGAACCTCGAATTACACAATCCACAGGTCCTTCATGAAAACCCACCCTATGTAACTTAACACTAGGCGTGATCCTTACGTCTCCATGCGACCACAACCCTCACAAGTTTGTGAATTGAAAACCCTAGACTCCAAACTTCTGATACCCAAGATACGATACGGGTATGGCTCCTTCCTCACTAGTGCCTCTACAAGTGACCATTGGATAAGGCCTAACTCTAGCACCCCTCGCAACTCTCAACTTCGTGAGTTGAAGTGTTGAGCCCTCATGCTCCTCGTTTGTGAATCCCCGAGACGCGATAAGTCAACAATGGGTTGACTCCTTCCTAGGCAACACGTGTCCACCACCTGTCACCCACTTTCATCTTTTCTGTGCGCTCTATGTTTGCACCACCTGTCAACCACGCAGTCCCCACTTAATGGACGTGACGCGTATTCACCCGAGCCCTCGACGCTTGGCCCTTCGTGACTTCTTAGTCAAAATAAAATTCTTCCAACCACTGAACTCTCGATACACGATACCCCGCGGAGGTTTTGATCCAACGGTTCTCCCATGGATTGGATCCAATGGTCTGGATCTCCTTCCCTGTTCCTTGCAACTCGAAACTTCATGAAACCAATAAATTTGGTCTGCCCTCCAAAATTACGAACCTCGAATTTGTGAAATGATCCAATGACGTGGGTTGAAATAAGATCAACGACTCATATTGAACCACGATCAACGGTTCACGCCGATTCTTGATATCAGGGTGGCGGATTTATCCAATTCCTAACCACCTTATAGCTCCTTTGGATCCTATGGCCCTCACGATTTCATGAGCTCTCCATGAAGAATTCTGACCACCTGATTCACTCCTCAATGTCTTCTGCCCAATGACTGAGCGTTCTCTCTCTTGAACTTAATTTCTATGCGACAGTTTCAATCTCCATATCCAATTTAACACTTCAAAAGTGTTATCTCTCTTAAGATTTTACTTGCAAATTCAAGTCTTCCAAAAGGGTTCCTGCTCGCACTCCTTGTGGAAAAATTTCAAATAACCTCCAGTTATTTGAGTCTTTGACCCTGTGCACTCTTTGCAACAAAAATCTCTTAATATTCTTTCTAGGTTTATAAAATCCAAGGCTTCAATTTGCTTGCGCTCACCTTGCGTGGCTCTATGCTTCACCTGCACTTTAGCTGGTATGATAAAAATGATATCTCTCCTGAGCTTTCTGAGATAAAACTTAGACCCTCATTAATGCACACCTTGCGGATGTTCACTGCACTCCTTATAGGAATTCTCAGGAAGAGAAACAATTGAAACTCATTCTTCTTCTCTCTCATACTTCATACATTCAACATGAAAACATACACATAACACAACATTTAAACAAATGCATAACAGAGAAACAAATCAATTGTAAACATACCATTCAACAAATGTAAACAGTAAGCATCATAACATCATAACACATAGGTTCTTCTCTATAAATCTCTGCTATAGCTCTACAACTTATGAATTCTGAATAATCTTATTGTTACAATGATACAAGGGTGAGGGTGTCTGTATCCATTTTCCCTCCTACACTTCTAAACTGTCTAATCTAACATTCATATCTACCTACTTTACATTTAACAAAGTTAAATGCCTATTACATTTGGCAGATGAGAGTAATTTCTCCAGATCTGTTCATTTCTCCAAGAAATAAATGTAAGTACGCTTCTCCTATCTATTACATTAATGCTTTAGTTTTCAAAATTAAAAAAGTTTTCATAAAAACGTGCCCTTTTTTCATCTGCGCGCCCAGCTGTTCCTTTGGCTAGGCACGTGCTTTGGCTTTGTACGATGCTCCTGCATCATACTCCCTTGCTTGAAGATTTTCATGAACTCCTGTTCATGAGCTCTTGCATGGTCTATCCATGATTTTGAATTGTTGCTTCATCCTCCCAACTGGCATCTTCCATTGTATGTCCCTTCCACCTGACCAAGTATTCAAAATAGTCCTTTCTCCTGGTCTTTCTGCTAATCCTCTTGTCAATTATACCTTCCATCTATGGCTTTTCAGCTATAGAGATTTGTTTTGTCCATTGAAATTTTTCTTGCTCATCCTTTGTTCTTGATTCTCCAGCTCTGTAAGGGTACAAATCTGTGACATTGAATATCGGTGAGATTCTGACCCCATCGGGTAATTCAATCTCATATGCTTTTGCCCCAAATTTCCTTATGACCTTGCATGGTCCAATATTTTTCATCTTCAACTTGTTATAC